>VXBL01009761.1:0-25261 GCA_013400195.1 Aramus guarauna
ATAACCTGTCTTTTCTTCTTTGTAGAGGTGGTCATGATATGAGGTGCAGGCCTTTCTGGCCTTGGTGCTACCTCTGGTGTAGCTCAACTATCATCCAAATCCTCCTTTGAGTGGCCTTCCACAGCCAGAGCCTTGTACCTGTGTACAGAGACACTTGGGAAGGCGAGGTGGACAAGGAGGAAAAGGTTCACTTGCCACGCTGAGCGTGGACCTGCCTCCATTCACTCCTCTCTTTTAAGCTACTGCCTTCTCCCTGGAAAGGGGAGGATAGAGGGTCCCCTTCACCTTGGTTTCTGTCTGTTGGTTGTCCCTGTTTCTGTCTCAGGGAGGGCAGAACTTGGCTCCACCCATCTATCTCTTTCTCAGCCTCTCTGATGCTCCTTAGCCTTTCCACTTCTTCACGTAGTTCACACCAAGCTGAGCAGACCATCCACCTGGTCACACCTCACACAGCCAATCTCACTACTGTCATCTGCTACCCATGATAGGCTATGGCATTCCCTGCAGCCTGAGAGCTGGGTGGCTGCATGTTTCTGTGGCAGCTCTGTCTGGGTTGCCACATCCCTTCCGGCAAGCACAGAGGTTAGAGCTTTCTGCCAGGTGAGTGCCATGGCTATATTCCTTCCCAGGGGGTGATAACCACCAATGGACTCACATCTTGAGCAGACAGAGCAACTAAACACATCACACACAAACACACACACCCTAGCACTCCCTAGGCTGCTTTTTTATAGGCATGGAGGTGGGTACTGTTGNCTGGCAGGACCTGTGGAGCTGTGGAGAGAGAAGCCCACACCAGAGCAGGTTTGCTGGCAGGACTTGTGACCCCGTGGGGGACCCACACTGGAGCAGTCTGCTCCTGAAGGTCTGCACCCCATGGAAGGGACCCATGCTGGAGCAGTTCATGAAGGACTGTAGCCCTTGGGAAGGAGTCACATTGGAGAAGTTCACTTATTAAACAATTATTTAATTTTTGTTTGTTTTATCTTGACCTCCAACTTTTCTTGGTTTTATTCTTCCTTTCCTCTTCCCCCGTCCCACTGAGGGTGAGGAGGGAAGTGAGAAAGCAACTGTGTGGTGCTTACCTGCTCACCAGGGTTAACTCACAACAGTTTTCTTTATGAAACACTTTTCTTTAACATTCACTTTTTTTTTTTTTAAACTTTAAAACAAGACATTGGGAATAAACACTGTCCAAACTTTGAGGGTGAAAACCATATGCTGGCTGCCTTAGGGAGAAAGTCAACCAATTGATACTGATAACATGACTTTGGACACAGTGTTCAAAAGACTTCATATTTTGCTAAATTAGGCACTAAAGTAAGTTCATGCCTATTACTACATAAAGTATGAATTCAGTCTGAAGCATAGTCACCTGAGATGATATTAAACATTCTTGGGTTCAGGATAGCAGGACAAATCAGTCGAAGAAAAACAAAGCCACTGAAATGGAAAAAAAAAAAGTATTTTATTCAATAATAAAGTTAAAGAATTAATGTAAAATTATGTAGTCTTTAAGCATTTAAGTCAGTGTGGAAATCTTTTTGAGACAGATGACAAACCACCAGCCTGTGCTCTGTGAATATGTTTGTTACTTAAGAATGTCTTGTTATTATTTCAGCTGTGATAAAAACTGAAATAAAACCAGACATATTGATTTCCCAGTTAAGGTGAACCTCTGAAACCACCTGGGAAAAGCTTAATTGTAAAGCCATACTGAAGCCTGTAGTCTAAGACCACACTGGCTTTAAAAAGGAGGAGTACTTCATCTCCTGCCTCCCACAAGTGTTCCACTGTCTACTACAGCAAGTAATTCATCCTGTAGCCACTCACTTCCCCAAGCCAACATAAGAAGAGCAAGAGTGCACAGTCAGAATGGAACCTTTCTTTTGGCAGCAACATGACCTTAGTTCAGCTTGAACTGATCCATATCCTGATAACAGTACACTGTTATCCTAGAAGGATAATACTGGATCAGCTACTTTCCTCACAGAAGTAATTGTTGCTACCCGGACAATCTAGAAAGCTAGGGAAAAGCACTCAGTTTGACTGCAGAACTAGGAACTTATTAAACAGAAATCCAAAATAGTCTTCAGTTTAACATGAGAAAAATCTAACTTTCTGTTGACAGCTGAAGTAAAAAATATCCATCTCAGGTTAACCATAATTCTGGAAGACTGCTATAAAATAAAGTGACATATAGACCAACTAAAGCAATCTAAACTCACCTCTCATTTTGTTCAGAGTGCGTGGACACTACCAGCAGACTGCTTTTTCACTACAGCAATACCAAAGCCTGACCACTTACAAAAGAATGGAAGTGGACCTTGCACTACTTTGCTTGTTAAGTATACAGTGATGGCATTGTCCATTATTAATTGGAAGTGATGCATGTAACAGTGAGGTTAACACACCTTTCATGTTTCCAAGACACTTGAATTCCAATATATACTATTATAGAAGTTTCCTATTTCTCCAAGAACCATGGATTATGAGCTGACAAAACACTCCTGGCCCAGTGTGAAACAAAAATATTTTCTATGAAATGAACTTAAAGCTATGAGGAAGTAAATAATTTTGAAGTCATGGCACATACACCAATTTTTCTAGTAGACAGCCTGAAATTGAAGACAGCTGGGGTAATTTACCTTGCAGATACAGAAGATTTGGTGCTTCTTAGACTGGTCAAGATGTCTAAATTAAGAATGAGTCAATATCTATGCATGGGTTTTTACAACCAGACAGAAATGGCAGCACTTTCTGAATGATATAGAAGGGAAGCTACCCAGACACTTAAAAACTATCCACCTGTCTCTGAATATGTAATCATTCTTGGACCAAAACCAGTGCAATAAAAGATAACATTCTTCACTGGAGGCTGCAAAAAACCCCATGTACTCTAAGAGACAAGTCACAAATATCCACTTATGAAAGCTAAAATGATGAAAGGGACCCAATATTTATAGTATCTAGCAGAGACTCAGGAACATTCTGAACGTCAGCTGTATCCACTTAAGGAAAGCCACATGGCTCGCTCTGGAGATGGGGAGGAACAGAAAGAGACATGGTATTTGCTTCTAAGTTCTACACCCTTGCAATAGGGTAGCCCAAACACCTCTGATAAGAGCAGCCTCAATTTGAAGGCAAAACCCCTGCAAAACACTGTTGGCAGGCACTTTATTGAAGATTTTTCTTCATGAAAAGCTTGAGTCACTATTGTTACAAACACTAAGTGATAGGGAAATAAGCATGGAAGGTACTGTACTAATTACACTAACATACACTAACATTTACTGAAACTCTGGGGAAGGAAGGGCTCCCATGTCTTCATTTCTGTCTCCAGCCAAAGGGATAAACAAGAGCCAATGACAAATCATCTGGAAGACTCTGTTCAATGGGAAAATCATATCAGTGCCAGACACTGGTCTACCAGAAAGCTAGGCTTGCAAAAAAAAGGTTAAGTAAATGTAGAAGAGATGTGGCTCTGATACCCTTAAACCCCCAGTATCATTTAGAACAACAGTGTCAAGACCTCATTTTTGTCAAAAAATTTTTTGACCTGCACTGGCAACTGATAGTGTTAAAGGAAGAACTATTTATTCAATTAATTTATGAATGCAGACTGGAGTTTTTGTACTCAGTTCCAGTTCAGAGGAGCCAGGTTCAGTAGCCTGCAACATTTTTACAGAGGCTCTGGAATGTTTCAACATGACTGGGCTGGAGCAGAGAAATGAAACAAAACTGGGACAGCATAGAAGTACATATTTTCAGAAATGAACGCTGTGTGTTGATTCGGAGTGATCATCACTGGGAGTCTTCACTGATGCAGAGAAGTATTCCAATGCAGACAGTACCTCAGTGAAATCTAATGACAGTCCAATCACATTTCTGAGAAGGTATGAGTTTCCTTAACATGTTATGTCTGCATCTTAAAGGACATTCATCTTAGCATGTGTAAGATTTTTCCAATAATTAACACACACTACATAGGAGTCTCTAGATAAGGCATGGTCCTCCAAGACAGCATATGACAGGAACATTATCTTCAGAGGTATCACAAAGGTTAACTATTGCTTTGAGAGAACTTTTTCTCTTTCCCAACATGAAATCGAATATTTTAGGAAATCGATATTTTAGATTAGCTTGTAAAACTTAACAAAATACAAGTAAATTCAAAGTTAAAGCTATTAAGTATAGCTATACTGACCTCTATACTACAGCTCTAGCAAGGCTCCAACAGCATGACTAGGAATCTAGCAAGCTCTCAATGCTTAATTGGGATATCGTGCCTCAGTACCATAATGATCTTAAATATTTTTGTAACCTATATAAGTACTATAAAGTTTTGGCACTAAAAGAAAAAATAGATAAGCACACTGAAGTATGACAGTAATAAGATGCTAAAAGATTATTTTCATCATAAAGTGACAAGTAACTTACCTAACAACTCTTGTTCTCATTGTGGTATTAGCTGGCCACTTGTTTTGAACAGACTTCTGTAAGCATCCATAAATATATCTCAACGTCCTGTAAAAACAATAGCTACTTAATAATTTCATTAAAAACTTACTGAATAAAAAAAGCTGGTCAGAATGGTTCTAGTCCAACCTCTTACATAATGCAGAACTATTATCAACACTATGTTTATAATTCAAACATAAGCTTTAAATTAATTTAAAATCTGCTATGACAGTCCATTTATAAATGGCAAAGAAAGTCCTTGACTAATACACTATTCTATTTGTGCAGGTAAAATTCTGATTATTCACATGTGCACTAAATGTTTTATAATACTTTTTTTCCTATTTCTTAGGTAGTGTTTCCTTTTAAAAAATAAAAAAAAAAAAGATGGTTTGGTGGCTTTTTTTCTTGGTTTTTTTTCCACTTTTTAACTGAATGAATAACAATTTGTGTATCCATAAATACAGGTTAGGTGTTTAAAAGTAGTTAAGCGAAGTCCTCTCCTATCAAAAAATGGGAGCACTCTGGTGTATTTCAGAAAATGTCGAGAGATGCACCATATACTTAAAAGAATGAAGCTTTTAATGCTAACCTTGCCATCACTGACACAAAAGGAACTTCTGTGCTATTCTGCCATTCTGTGGTGGGTTGACCTCAGCCAGCAGCTAAGCCTCCACCCAGTCACTTGCTCACTTCCCCTCAGCAGGATAGGGGAGAGAATCAGAAGGGCAAAAGCAAGAAAAACTCATGGGTTGACATAAAGACAGTTTATTAGGTGAAGTAAAGCTGTGCACACAAGCAAAGCAAAATAAGGAATTCATTCATTACTTCCTACTGGGAGGTGGATGTCCATTCACTTCCAGNAATTTCATTAAAAACTTACTGAATAAAAAAAGCTGGTCAGAATGGTTCTAGTCCAACCTCTTACATAATGCAGAACTATTATCAACACTATGTTTATAATTCAAACATAAGCTTTAAATTAATTTAAAATCTGCTATGACAGTCCATTTATAAATGGCAAAGAAAGTCCTTGACTAATACACTATTCTATTTGTGCAGGTAAAATTCTGATTATTCACATGTGCACTAAATGTTTTATAATACTTTTTTTCCTATTTCTTAGGTAGTGTTTCCTTTTAAAAAATAAAAAAAAAAAAGATGGTTTGGTGGCTTTTTTTCTTGGTTTTTTTTCCACTTTTTAACTGAATGAATAACAATTTGTGTATCCATAAATACAGGTTAGGTGTTTAAAAGTAGTTAAGCGAAGTCCTCTCCTATCAAAAAATGGGAGCACTCTGGTGTATTTCAGAAAATGTCGAGAGATGCACCATATACTTAAAAGAATGAAGCTTTTAATGCTAACCTTGCCATCACTGACACAAAAGGAACTTCTGTGCTATTCTGCCATTCTGTGGTGGGTTGACCTCAGCCAGCAGCTAAGCCTCCACCCAGTCACTTGCTCACTTCCCCTCAGCAGGATAGGGGAGAGAATCAGAAGGGCAAAAGCAAGAAAAACTCATGGGTTGACATAAAGACAGTTTATTAGGTGAAGTAAAGCTGTGCACACAAGCAAAGCAAAATAAGGAATTCATTCATTACTTCCTACTGGGAGGTGGATGTCCATTCACTTCCAGGGAAGCAGGGCTTCATCACATGCAATGGTTACTTGGGAAGACAAATGCCATAACTCTGCACTCCCCCCTTTCTTCTTCTTTCCCCAGCTTTATATGCTGGGCATGACATCATATGGTATGGAATATCCCTTTGGTCAGTTGGGGTCAGCTGTCCTAGCTGTGTTCCCTCCCAACTTCTTGCGCACCCCCAGACTACTTGCTGGAGGAGGGCAGAATGGGGAGAGAAAAAACAACCCTCAGCATTGTGCAAGCACTGTTCAGCCAAAACATGGGTGCATTATCACCACTCTTAATCACAAATCTAAAACAGCACCATACAAGCTGCTATGAAGAAAATTAACTCCATCCCAGCCAAAACCAGTACAAATCTCTACCCCTTATTCCATACCATTTGCATCATGTTTGGGTTCTACAGTATCCAGTACATCCTCATTAACCACCACCCCCCCTTCCCATCCTTTAGTATACATACAGATATCGTTCCTTAGTCTATGGGCCCCCCCATGAAGTGTCCATAATATGTCCATTGATTTCATTTAGTCTGTGACTTGGGCTCCATCTGTTACAGTGGTCACTCAGGACAGGAGAGGTGGTGTGTTGTGTGGAGTTATTGGGCACCAAAGCCATCTCAGGGTGGGTCACTGCTGCACCTGCCCAGTTTCTTGCATAGCTCATCCACCGTTAGTTCAGGTGTTTCCTGTTATAGTACTTCTTATAGCATACAACTCAAATCATGGGTTACAATTTAAACATATATCCATTACAATCTCCACCCCTGGTCCTTTTAGACCAGGCCATAGAGTTTAACACTGCAATGAACTCCATCCCTTGTCCCTGCTCCAGCATTGCTCCTCCATGGGCTGCAGTCCCTTTGGAGGCATACCTGCTCTGGTATGGACTTATCTACAGGCCACAGTCCCTTCATAGGGGTGTACCTGCTCTAGCATGAACTTATCCACAGACCAAAGTCACTTTGACTCCAGCTCATACTGGAGTTCCTCCATGTCCAGTATGGCAGCATTCAACTATGGCATGATTTCATTCAGGCCACAATAGTCCACTGTTAGTCTCTACCCTCCATCAGACTTTTGCAGGCCATATGGAACTATTCAAGGGTGACTGAGTCTTGCTGATCACTCCTTGACCCTCCAATTGAATCAGCTCATGGATGGGAACCATAGAGTCTTGGTTGATGCGATATTGACACTGGTTCAATGTCACGGTAGCAGTCAGCACCTGCTGCTCTTCAACACACAGCAACCCCACAACAGAAGGGTCCTGCAAGAGGTCAGGTAAGGTAGACAGCTGTTTAATCTTCTCTGCATCCATGGCAGCTACACCAAAGGCCCACCAGTAGCCTTCTGGGTCCCTGAAGTACCCTCTCCTGAAATAGTCTATGACAAAGATACATAGATGCCGCAGCCCGTCGTCCGTGGCAAGAACGAGAGAGAACACACACATCAATGTGATGCAAGTTCAATCCGTTTATTTACTCTCCTCTCGCAGTTTATATATCCCCTGCTACCAATCACACGCGTACACGCATCCAAGCATGCTCTACTATTGGTTAAAGTTCGCACGCTTCTGTCCAGCTCTTGATTGGTTCTTGATGTTGCTGGGTGCACATCCTGGGGGAGTGTTTTTCTTCTTTTGTTTTTCTCTTGCTCAGCGCCGCCGACCCTGAGGGGAAGGGGCTTGCCATCCACCCAAGCTCCTCGTGGTCCTGTAAAATAGCCGAGGCCCCAACACATAGAGCCTCCAGGCCAGTCACAATAGTGTGCTTCTGCCACTTGTCCCCTGTAAGGCTCACCTCAGCCTTGAACACAGACAACTGTTGGGATCCCCTTGCCACTCCAGAAATCCAGATGGGTTCCATTCCCCAATATTCTGATGGCATTAGGGTACACTGTGCACCCATGTCCACCAAAGCCTTATACTCCCATGGGTGTGATATGCCAGGCCATTGAATCCACACAGTCCAATAAACCTGGTTGTCCCTTTCCTCTGCCTGGCCAGAGGAAGGACCCCTCTCTTCTTGGTTGGAGCATTTATTACCCAATTCCTGTAATTGCAAACCAGAGGTCCCTCCATTAGGATCAGAAGGAGGATCAGCCCTTCTACTGTGTCTGGGGAATTGCTCAACAGCAACCAGAGCAGTAATCTTCTCTGGATGGAGCCTTTGTGGCTGCTGTTTTTCCTTACAATTCATGTATGTAGTCTTCTAGATTTGAGGTAGGTGCAGCGCCTCACTTCCTCATGTCTTCCCTGTGGTTGCACATGGTGTGCACCCGCAGTTCCCTTTCCCTTGAGCAGAGAAAGGCTGATTTCATATGGCACTCTTGATAGCTGAAACACCAGACTGTAGGGGTAAGGAGAAAGAGATATTTTCTTCATGTTTCTGGAACTGTTGGGACAGTTTCTCCACTGCCTTGTAGGGTCAGGGAGGAAGAGAGATTCTCTTCAGAGCACCAGAGCTGGTAGGCCATTTTTTCCACAGTTAGTGCCTTGATGTCTGTCCAGTCCATTATCACCAGGGTACTGGCGTACAACATTGGTGCGTTCCATACAAACTTCTGCCACATGGACCAAAAATACTGGACTTCATCCAGATCTTTGGAGGCCTGGTTATTGTCCAGGTGTAGGTCACCTCTATCACTGCTAATTCCCTCAGATACCTTCCTCAATCATGGTCCACTTGCCTCGGTAGTTTACAAGACCTTCCTTGAGGGGATACCTTCCCTTCATGCTCGACAGGAGCCACTTCCAGAAGCTGTGGATTGTTGCTCCTCTTTCAGCCCCTTTGTTGATTCCATGGTCCCTTGCTAGGGATCCCAGTTGCTGGTCTTCCCTACCTTCTAATTCCTGACTGTTGGCCCTAACATCCCAGCATTGGAGCAACCAGGTGATAATTTGCTCATCTGGCTGGTGGCCATAATCTTTCCACATATCTCACAGTTCACTCAAAGATAAGAGACCGGGTGATTTCTGGCTCGTTTATGATTTCAGTCTCTTCCCTCTCCTGTTCTTGTGACTGCTCTGCTGCAGAACAGATTGCCTCTTCTGATTCTTCCTCCTGCTCTCCCCTCAGGAGGAGTTTCTTCCTCCCTTACTAAATGGGTGGACCTCTGCTTCCATTGTTTCTCCTTGACTATAGGAACGACTGTTATAGTTGAGGGTTGGGTCTCTAGCTTAGCTACAGTGTCTGTATGTCCTCAGATCCAGAGACCCTCTTGAGCCCTTCAAGTGCTGAACAGAGGTACAGTAGGGGTAGAGCAGGCCCCAGCACAGTGCAAGAAGTTGTGTCTCTAATATAGACAAGACATCATTTCTTCAAGTGTTCTGTCATTTTAATACCATTGCATGCCTATTAAGGTTTAAAGTCCCACACAATTGCAGGGAGGGAATGCCCTAGGTACNGACTGCTCTGCTGCAGAACAGATTGCCTCTTCTGATTCTTCCTCCTGCTCTCCCCTCAGGAGGAGTTTCTTCCTCCCTTACTAAATGGGTGGACCTCTGCTTCCATTGTTTCTCCTTGACTATAGGAACGACTGTTATAGTTGAGGGTTGGGTCTCTAGCTTAGCTACAGTGTCTGTATGTCCTCAGATCCAGAGACCCTCTTGAGCCCTTCAAGTGCTGAACAGAGGTACAGTAGGGGTAGAGCAGGCCCCAGCACAGTGCAAGAAGTTGTGTCTCTAATATAGACAAGACATCATTTCTTCAAGTGTTCTGTCATTTTAATACCATTGCATGCCTATTAAGGTTTAAAGTCCCACACAATTGCAGGGAGGGAATGCCCTAGGTACCTGCCCGAGTTCTCCAACACACCTTGCCACCCATGTGTCACATCCCTGTGTGGCATTCCAAATTAGTTGGCTACCCTTTTGAAAAAATGGAATTAGATTCAGAACACATGACAATATAAGCATTCTGGATACACAAGGATATTCCAGAAACTGAAGAGCCATTTGTATTGGGTTTGNCCACCCAGTGGAAAGGACCCACGCTGGAGCAGTTCATGAAGAACTCCAGCCTGTGGGAAGGACCCACATTGGAGAAGTTCGTGGAGGACTGTCTCCCGTGGGAGGGACGCCATGCTGGAGCAGGGAAAGAATGTGAGGAGGAAGGAGCAGCAGAGCACTCTCCCCTGTCCAGCTGAGGAGGGGGAGTAATAGAGCGGCTTGGTGGGCACCTGGCATCCAGCCAATGTCAAGCCACCACATGTGCAAAAAGCACAGTTCATTCAAGTGTTTGTTGTTTTTTTTCTGTACATATAACAACCTTAAAGAAATCAGTCTTAGGATTGATTAGTATAAGATAAACCAATAAGAACACCATTTTAAGGTGCAATGTAAATCACACAAACAGGAATTTTCAAGGACAAATTTGAACAGAAGAATGCAAACTTACGGAGGCAGTATCTCTGCAGCCATGAATATTTTCTTCACCAATTCTGAAAGTATACTGAGTAGATGTGCCAAATTAGTGTTTACATCTTCATTTTTTTCTAATTTTGAGGGATTTAACTAAAACCAAAAGGGAAAAAGATTACATTTCTTCTCTTGAATAGAACTACATATATAATTTGATAATATTTCACACTGAATACTATTTCAAAATAAATTAAATATTCTACTACTGTACACATCTCAGACTTGTACAGAACTTACAAATCTGCTTCAAGGGCTAGCCAGGAAACTAATGTGAAAAAGCAACGTTTTTAAGTTCTAGCGCACTATGCTTTTAACAGCACAGACATTTAACACTATCCATAAGTACCATTTGTTTAAGCTACATATATTTTCATATCTTTTAATCCAGTCTTCTGAGGACACACACCCCTTTCATAATTAATTTCAAGTGAAACAGAAGTTAGGAGGGTTTTTTTAGAAAAAAAAGATAGGATCTAACACATGCAGTTAATGTAAGGGAGTTTTAAAATGAAACTAAGTTCAGACATTGACTTCTAGTATATCTGAAGCTTACCACAAGTTATTTAGGGTAGGCCACTCAGTAACTGCTACAAAAGAACCTACAATGGCTAAAGAATATATACATATTTTAAAGAAATTTGACTGAAAAAACTTATTTAAAAGTGATGCTATGAACATTGATCAAGCTAACATTTAGAAAATACTCATAATCAGTTCAGTTCCAGTATTGAAATTATTTCTGAAGGATTAATAAATGCTCCCAAAGCAAACAACCACTAGATCATCATTTCAACAAATCAAAATTTTAAAAAAACAAAGTTCAAGGTATCACCTCACAGGACTGCTTGCTCTCCATTATCTTTAATATACTGTCTTTCAGTGCATGGTGAACAAAACGTGTTGCTGTGGCTTTCATATATTGCTCCATAAGTGTACTTGCTAAAGTGGTGGCACGAAACAAAGTAGTAGCTTCATCTGAAAAAAAAAATAAAGTGAAAAGTTGAGTAAAGGAGACAACAAAAAAGGAAAAAATATGCTGTGTTCAGTTTGATATATGATGTAATTAACAGAGGAGACAGAAACAAAGACATGGGGGCCCTTCCCTCCCAAGAGTTTCAGTAAATGTTAGTGTAATTAGTACAGTACCTTCCATGCTTATTTCCCTGTCATTTAGTGTTCGTAACAGTAGTGACTCAAGCTTTTCATGAAGAAAAATCTTCAATAAAATGCCAGCCAACAGTGTTCTATCCTGTCCACAAACATGTGATAAGGCATAGACTACATGCATCTCTTTCTGGAGTATGAGCTGAAAGAAAACCAAAATAATGTTCAGAAACTTGTCCTAACATAACAGTCACTACAAATACTACTTAGCAATGTCTATTAGTGTTATTGAAATCTCTCTCAAACAACAGAGAAAGTGAATTTTTACAGAAAAACTGAGGAAACAAACTTAATACCTCTTTAAACTCACTGTACTCCTCTTCTGGCATGATCTTCTCCATAGAATATCGTGCTCGAACACGCAAAGATCCTGGCTCAATACCCTTAAGTGGTATATGGGAACTGAGTTGAAACCACTCATCTGTTGCATGGCCTTTCTGTAATCGGCTTAATTGGCAACGCATAAACACTTTAGGAAAAAAGCATTGTTAGGTTAGCATAAGTAGGTTATCTCCAGCAAAACAGTGCTAGAATTGAATAAAGTAAGTTTGTTTTCAGCACATCATTGTGTAAACCATATATTGGTTTAATCGTCACTGGTCCGCTGATCACAATGTTGTTTTATTTGTTGTCAGAGTTGTGTTATGTAACACCTTACTTGCTATATATACTGGTTATCAGTGTTTATGTGTGTTTTGTCACCTCTGAGTGTTGGATTAAGGTTATTGCTTTGCTGTTCGGTGTACTACTGGCTTATGGTATGATAAAATCATAGGTAGTCAGACCAGTTTTGTATTTGTATTCAGTGGCGGTGGAGCGACAGCAACAGTTTCATCTCAGTACTTTGGGAGCCATCTGTCGGAAGCTATTAATAATTACACTTTTTACTTTTTCTCCTTGGAGAGCCAATATGTGGGGGAGACACCTTCCTTCACCTTCCTCTTCTTCTCCAGACTAATTACAATAGCTCTTGAGAATGTTGAATATCCTTGGGATGTTTAGACCAGCATGCTTCTATTGCTGTGTATCTTGAATGTGGTCTTGTTTACAGTTAAACAACTATTTAAGAATACCACCCAGAGATCAACCCCTGCAACAGGCACTGTGGCTACTCCAACCTCGATAATAAGTGCTACAGCTGAACCAACCCATACCGGTATCAGTTGCCCCTATACACAAGANGTGTCCCTGCCCATGGCAGGGGGGTTTGGAACTAGATGATCTTTAAGGTCCCTTCCAACCCAAACCATTCTATGATTCTATGATTTTGCTCTACGGACTTGACTGATTGAGGTGACTGCCTTTAGTATACAAATGTTTTCTCTTTTCAACATGAATTAATCTGAAAATAAATATATTTATATATATAAAGCACCTATCACCATATTGATAAACATTCTTTGGAACTACTCTGCCACTCCAGCTGAACCCTATGTGGAACTGCCCTGAGACATTTACTGATTTAACTGATCAAATTTGAGCATCCTAATTTTCAGTAGCAACAGATGAAATCTAACAATATATTCCAGAGGTTTGGTTGTTTTTTTTTTTCTTTTTCCAAGCTATATTTATATACTTCTTTGAATAAATTGTTAACAAACTGTTAGAGAAACAAATAAAACAGAATTGATGCTAAAGTGTTTAGTATAATTTCTGAATATTTGAAATACCTTTTAAAAGCAAAAATACAATAATAATGGAATGAATACTCATAATAGGTAAATTTCAAAGTGAAAGACTTGAGAACTAAAGAAATATTTTAAAATATTTGCATTGAGTCTGGCTGGGATGGAGTTAACTTTCCCCATAGCAGTACTCAGTGCTGTGCTCTGTATTTGTAGCTAGAACGTGTTGATAACAAACCACTTTTGGCTACTGCTGAGCAGTGCTCACACAATCTCCCCCACTTCCCTGCCCAAAGGCCAGCAGGCTGGAGGTGGGCAAGAGGTTGGGAGGGGACATAGCCAGGACAGCTGATCCAAACTGAACAAAAAGAGATATTCCATACCATATGACATTGTGCTCAGCAATAAAAGCTAAGAGAAAGGAGGACAGGGAGGGCATTCATTATTAAGGCATTTGTCTTCTGAAGCTACTGCTGTGCATACTGAGGCCCTACTTCCCGGGAAGTAGCTGGACGTTGCCTGCTGATGGGAAGAAGAGAATGAATCTTTTGTTTATCCTTTGCTTCCATGCGCAGCCTTTGCTTTTCTTTAATAAACTGCCTTTATCCTGACCCATGAGTTTTTCTTCTTATTTTCTCCCTCTTGTCCCACTGAGGAGGGGGAGTGAGAAAGGGTTTTGGTGGGCACCTGGCAGTCAGCCAAGGTCAACTCACCACAAATACTAAAAAAAATAGCCCTCATACGCGTATCATTTTGGTATTTAGTTGTGTGTGTTATGAATGAAGGAAAAGCAGTGAAATCAATATCAGATTTTTGGGCCCTCAATCTGCTTTATATGACAGGAAAAACAAGCAGGAAAGTTAACTTAATGGGTTAGCTGGGAAGCCTCACATTACTCCCAGTTTAATAACTGTGGCTACAAAGGAGAAATGTTCAGAAAGGTAACCAACCCATTTTCTTGCTTTTGGAGAGGTTAAGGGTTTAGGCAACACAGCACACAGGCAAGTTGGCTAAGGTCTCTTTTAGCTCAGTTTTCCCCTCCATATACTTCAAATATTTAATAGGAATGGGGATGCAGGCAGAAATGCTTGTTAATTCAAGTTGATATGGTCTAATCCTTATCCCAAAATGAAAGGACTGTTATGTTATGCTCTAAGAGTCTACCTAACCATAATCAAGAAACATTGCCAATCCTCTTGACCTAGATAAGGAAACAATCTATAACCTTCCACCAGTTGGATACATCTAAATGTAGTACAATCTCCTTAATCTGGACAGAGAGAAGGAAACTACAAAAACACTTTAAAAGAAGTTACTGAAGTATTCCATTCATGAATTATTCTTTGAAAGGTTCTTTTACTAACCAAAGCTTTGGCCCAGATAAAGAATTTTCTAGCTCAAATTAATAGAAGAACTGTGCAAGAACAAGGTCACAACTGCAATTAGAAAGTCCTTTTGTCTGTCAAATGAAATACATCTGTTTTCCTTCTGTTGTGCAGAAACTTTTCTAGTCAGAGGAAAGGGCAAGAGTTTTGAAATTGAATTAGATTCTGCAAGAGCATTCAGTCTTAGAAGTATTTCTTCTACTTTGGTCAAGGTTTCCCTACAAATCTCTGAGAGGAAAAAAAGAGAAAGAAATTGACACTGAGGCAAAAAGGCCAGTAACACAATACATGCAAACCAAAACCAGTAGGAGATTATAAATACTGTGCTAGGCTTTGGGACAGGTCTGAACACAACAGAAAAGTACTTGGAACAAATCTTGGGGGGGGNGCACAGCAGGCAACAGAGAGGAGGCAAAGGGCTGAAGTTACAAGACAAGTATGGTGGTAAACAAAATACCCTGAAAGCAAAAAAACCCACATTGTGTGGCTCAGAATCCAGGTGTGGTTTTTTGAGGGAGGAGGGGGTTTGTTGTGGGTTTTGGGTTTTTTTTGAAAGCTGATAAGTCTTACTATCTTGCTAGTAGTTTGCTTGAATAGAAAAATAGAAACAAAACAGCTGAAGAATCTGTGTACATAACAGGAGGAAAGTAAATTCTTGGGAACACAGGTGAGATAGAATGGGGAGGAAGAACAGGATGACACAGGACTGAGGCAAATTTTGTTCTACAGACTGTCAAGTTGGATTTTTATTTATTTATTTTTAAGTGAGCAAAGTACTACCTTTCCTCCCTCTTTCTCATTGGAAGCAACAAAAAACCTGAAAAGGACAAAAGAAATTCCACACAGTTGGGCTTAAAACAGATTAAAGAAATTAACTTAGCGGAATGTAACATTTTATGGAGCAGATTAATTCTGACAGCTTCTCTTTCCCTCTTTTTTTTTTTGTAAACATGGTCACAGTATAACATAATAGATATACTGAAATAGAGCTAGAAAAGTCATCAGATACATAGGATTGGATTACTGTGCATTTTACTACTAAAAAACATGCAGGTTCTTATTGTAAAAACATTAATGTCGAGTCAGTAACAGACATACAAAACATACTAGTACAGCTGTATTGTAATCACAGAATATACTTAATTCTCTTGTAACAATGTTTGACAAGAGCAATGAAAACTGTATCCATTTTTGCAATATATATGCATCTTTTACATATACTTACATATATCAGGATCTTTACTTTTCTTTGTTTTGTTACTAAGACTTATCTCAAATCTATTAATATCAGATGAAAGATCACTAGGAGAAAAGACAGAAAGCCTCAATTAATACTATATTTGGCCAACATTTAAACTTATCCTAAAGTTATTTCAATACTGATCAGTCAAAGACAATTATATTAACAAAGATACTTAGATGCATACATAAAATTCTATGCATGCATTCGTGGCTGAAAAGTGGCTGCTATATAACCATGCATACAGTATTTTTAAAAAGCATTTGCAAAACAGTACAGCGTAAAGAATCTTAAATGCAATGCAACTTTCAAGTGAAATTAAGTAATGCAATAAGATTAAGACTTACTCAAAGACAAATTCTTCTGACCACACAGGGTTCTGCCCTTCCCTGATGTGTGTTTTTGCTACTTGGACACTGTTCAGGTAGATGTTACAATAAGGATTAGTAAAATGTTTTACTGGGAGTGTATGAGCTTCTTCCACATGCAAAATAAGACTGCTGACCTAAAGAAAATACACAAAATTTATTTCTTTTTTTTTAAAAAAGAAAGAATGGAATTCCCCCCCATGTGAAGGCTTAATGTTAAGGTATAAATATTAAATGCAAAATATAATTTCCTAATAGAAAGAGCAGAAACCAGGGATAATGGAACAAGATTTTAAGAGATGCCAGTGACAAATTAAGAGCAACTCAACTTGAAAATAAACCTGCAGCACCATAGTTTTAACTCATCTTATTTTTTACTTTTAAAACCATCACTATGAGATATTAGGATTTGCAAGTACTAACTTTTCCATGCATAGAAAATTCTACTGAAATCAAAGACTTGTATCTTGAGTAAGAGCCATGGACAACTCCAAACACAATGTCATATTTGATGCTTTCCTAACAGGTTAGACTCAATATGAGTCAGCAGTGTGCCCAGGCAGCAAAGAGGGCAAACCGCATCCTGAGGGGCATCAAACACAGCAAAATCAGTTGGTCAAAAGAGGTGGTTATCCTGCTGTATTAGCATTGGTGCCCAGTTCTGGACCCCACATTTTAAAAGGATGTTAAGGTCCTTGAATGTGTCCAGAGGAGGGCAACCAAACTGGTGAAAGGGCTGGAGGGCATGTCCTATGAGGAGCGGCTAAGGACTCTGGGTTTGTCTAGTTTAGAGAAAAGGAGGCTGAGGGGCGACCTCACTGCTCTCTACAGCTTCCTGAGGAGGGGAAGCGGAGATGGAAGTGCTGATCTCTTCTCCCTGGTATCCAGTGACAGGACGTGTGGGAATGGCTCAGAGCTGCACCAGGGGAGGTTTAGGCTAGACATTAGGAAGCATTTCTTTACCGAGAGGGTGCTCAAACACTGGAAGAGGCTTCCTAGAGAGGTGGTCAATGGCCCATGCCTCTCAGTGTTTAAGAGGCATTTGGACAATATGCTTTAAGTTTTGGTCTGCCCTGAATATGCTTTAAGTTTTGGTCTGCCCTGAAGTCGTCAGGCAATTGGACTAGATGATCATTGTAGGTCCCTTCCAACTGAAAATATTATATTCTATTCTATACTACACTACAGTAGATTACATAAAATTCCCTTCTTTACACTGTTTTCTCCCTGTTAAAAGGAAGATATTAGTCTGCACTACAGATTCTCAAAATAATAGCACTTGGAAACTCAATTTCCAGAAAATGAGAAGTGAACTCTCTGAAATCATTTACATTAAATACATTGTAAAGAGTCTACTATTTTACAAACTTCTGAATTGCATGCAGTTCATAACAATCAAATATCTACTGACATCAACTGAAGTCAATTTAGACAAATACAGGAAATATCATACTTGATCAGGTCAAAATTCCATTTAAATCCAAATATTCAGTACTAGAAGTTTCAACGGACAGTTCAAGAAACCCTGAAACTGATATAATTTCTGTAAGACAGTCATGGAAGTATGATTTTTGTTCTTTATACACTTTATCTACCTTGATTATTCATGCTTTTTATACTTTTTACCTCTCTAAATAGTCCAATACTTCCCACACTTATTTACTTGGAAATTCTTTTACTCATTCCAGCCTATAATGAAAATAATTTTCTCATTTCCTTTATGCATTTTGATACAAGATGATCAAACCCAACTGTATCCTAAATGAGAATACCAGAAATATTAAATAGCATCTATTTTCTATTCTATTCCTTCATGCAGCCTAACATTTTCTTTGCTTTTAGAAGCACAGAATTAGTTCAGATGATCACTCTGTAGGTGCTTCGCTTTTGTGGCTCCCAATTTCTTCTGCTAGTTCATATATTGATATACCTAATTTAGTTTGGTTCTTCAGAAGTATTCAATCATCTTTAATGTTGACCACAGAATAATTCTGCATTTCCTAAAAAACAATTGTATTCCTTTTTTCATAGACTGATAAAACAGCTACTTCCAACATTCATAGCATTCAAAGATACCAGGGATTCCTGTTATTCTCCAATCATCACTGATGTGTAGCGATTTATGCCTGTCTGTCCTTTACCTCTGAAAGAAATTCTGGCCACAACAGTACTCTCAAGAGACCGAAAGAAATTAAGCCATAATCACAATTCAGCATGTATTTGTCACTGAAAAATTAATAATATTAGTTATACTCATATTTTGGTTACACATGATCTAAGTCTCTCAAATCTGGTGAATTGTAAGAGTTAAGACAATACAAATGCTGAATTCTTGACACTTTTACTCAAATGTGGTCAGAAATTAATACCTAGCAAACCATCTGCCAAGTGACTAAAAACATTTTGTTCTTTGTGTATATAGATATTATAATAAAGTGGAAGTAATTCCAGTTGGTTTAACAAAGGTACTGCATAACTCCAGGAGAAAGAAAGTACATGCAGGATTTATTATTGTTGAAAGGAAAGTTCTGAGATTATCATCATCATTTTGCAACAAGGAGACAACTTCTCCCCCTCCCTATATCTATATAGATTCACCTGACGTAGACGTTTATTTGATGTCCCTGGACTGTTTTTTCTTAAACTGCAAAACATCTGCAGAGCCTTCATCCAGTCCTAAGAGAGAAAGGCACAAAACAGTGTAACATAAAGTCAGATTCAGCTTCTTGCAATAGAACAGACATGTCTAAAGAAAAATACATTGAAGTATCTGAAGTTGTTTCTTGTATGCAACTCAAAGTATGAAAATTTGAATAGTAAAGCAAAATTTCTATCTTTCTCAGTAAAACTAAATAAAGCATTTGCAAATCTGAAAGTTTTTCTTTTAGAAGTATCAAGTATTACTAATGGATATACAGTGTGATCTTTATCAATTTTCCAGATTAGTCATATTGAATTAAATAAAAAATGGTATATAAAAAGAAGCAAGACTTGGTTGCTACTGAGAAAATAACAGTCAACAAATCAAACTGTTCTGATCATTCTCTCCTCTATTTTTATATTGCAGTCGTATTTTACTCCATATGCTTCAAACAAAAAACAAAGCAGCATTAACAGAAAAACACTGAAAAATATAACCTACACCCCCATTCTCTCTGCTCACAAATACATAAAGCAGAGTAGATACTTTGGAAGGTGGAAGATATGCTATAGCCTCATTCTCATGTTTTCACACCCCACCCTCCCAAATTTTGTAAGCTCTTATGAAGCACAAAATTTAGGCTTTGACTAACATTCTTAAAGGTGTAGCTCAAATATCTGCTTAAAGTACAATTTAATAATACCATTAAAGAAAAAAACATTTTCAGTCTTACCCTTTACATTACCTTCCACATTTTTAAAATACAGGTACATTCTATATTGCAGCTATTCTCAGGTAAACCACTTTGGGACTATAGCTTTAGCTTTCAAAACCTTCCACAAAAGGAAGAATTGTCAACTATGCATCACATTTTTATTAGCTTGCTTTCTTATTCAAATAAGGAAAAGCAAATAAAGAACCATAGAACCTACTAAATACTCTAAATTAATCTAAATATTTTTTTACCTACAAAGTCATCTTTATTCCCCCTCCTAACAGGAAAATCTATCCCCTTAAATACCAAAGTTTACAGCAGCAAGTATGAGCAACGCACCATAGCATGCACAATGACACTAGCATATGAAGCTACACTCTACATTACATTCACTTAATGGTTTGTACAAACCTCAGACAACATGCAATCCATTGGACAGCTGCTTTGATATTTACCACATTATATGAAAACCATCAAGTTTTCTTTAGTATACCAACAAAACTATTCTTCTGTGAAATATTACAAGGTACAGACAGCTGTAACTTCTGAGAACAGAAGTATCAGTAAAACATCTGACTTGCCTGAACCAGAATCATTTTATAAAAGAAATCCCAGTATTCTGTATAAATGCAGTAAACAGCTTAAGTGTTAAGCAAATCTAAACCAAAAGAAGATTATACCAAATGTTCAGAAGACAGGACAGGATATTCTGCTCGTCCTGACAGGATATTCTGCCTACTACCCATTCTTAAATAAAATCAAATGCATAGCTTAACTTATGACACAACAGGTATATTTCAGAGCTCTGGAATACCAAAACAACTTAATGAATAATAACATTGTCACATCTTCCATATGCTCTCCTGTTGGTGAGTGACTTTTAGAGAATTAGACTCCTTTCCTACAATTCTTAATCAGCAAGCATTAACTGCTAGAGAGCTAATAACTAAATAATACCCATGTAAAACAACAAAACCTCTTATTTTTCATGCAAGATCAGGGACTAAGACTATAAACAATGACCAATTTATGGACAGGACAAATAACTGTAAAAGGCTCAACAGATTTTGATTGGTGGGCATACCTGCATTAGCATTTTAGTTCATATCAGGAATGTGCTCTTGAGGCAAAACTCCCACTTACCATGCTCTGGTTCATTACATAGAAGAGTGTTGGAGAGCAAACAATTTTCTTTGGACTGAACTACTCCAAAAGATATTCTCCAGAAATATCTAATGGAAGTTCAGCCCATGAGACCAGATTAGAACTTGTCCAAAATAAAATCCCTAAAGTGCAGGTAATGTAGGTGCTGGATTATCAGCACCAACTATTTCCCTCACAGATCTGTTACTATTGCATGATAACATTTGTTAATGTAGACACAGCCACCATCTGTGGTACGCTCGCTTTCTATTAGAGAAGGATAATATCATTAAACACTACAAAACAAAAAAATACTTTTAAAATTCTATTTACCAAAAAAAGCTCTCACCTGTGCTTGTTCTGGAGTTTCTCCTGCAAAGTAAAAGATGTAATGCTCTTCACTAAAGTGCTGAACTACTATCTGAAAACAGTTTGGCCTTAAAAACAAACAAAACAAAAATGCAGCATCATCACACTTGGAAACAGGAAAAACCCCAACAAGAAAAGTTTCTACATGCTTCAAAAGTGCATTTTGGTTTGAATGAATTATGTAATTTCAAGAAAATTGCATTGCATTTCAACTAGCTTGTTTCAGAATATTTAAGAAACTTGGAACAGTTTGTATCGAATATGCATGTACACTGACTTACAGTTGAGGCAAAATACACCTGATAACATAAAAGACTTGTTAATGAGGACTATTCCCCACAAACATTTTAAATGATGCACAGGTTCAGCATTAGTTCCCAACCAATTAATCATGCAGTATGGATTTGTTGTTTTAGGAGTTCAGTAAACTATATTAACATAAGGAATTCCTTATCTGTTCCTTATTTGTCTGCTGCATGTACAAGAATTAAAAGCCAGTGCCCCACCTGCCAAATAAACTGTCATGTACTCCATAGACTGAACACACACTAAGGTCTATTAATCCTTTAGGTTTTGTGGCTCGTTTTTCACTTTCAAAATAAATAAGCTGGGCATCATTTCCCTCCAATATAAAGTACAAATTTTTCCATCTTTTTCCTTTACCTGTAAGGAAAGCAAGTAAGAATTTACAATATTGTTTTAAAGAAAAAATAGATTTTGCAAATGAAGAAAAAAGAGGGCAGTAAGGTTTTTGTCAAAATACAAACAGAAGAACAATGTACAGTTAATCACGCTTAAGAAATAACATCAGTATATATGCTCAATTTTTTGCAGCATGTAGCTAAAACTAGACCCTCTTCACAGATTCAAGTACAGTTTTAGATGGTTCTCTAAACATTTTCATTAATCTCAACAGGATTAAGCAAGTGCATATGAGCTCCATTCATATCAGTGGGAAGACTGTGTCTATACAGTTTGCAAATAATGTGTGATGCTGTAAGTGATCCAATTTATTGTGGCTATTTTAATTAAGAAATAGATTTCTCTTGACATGAGAAAATTATTCCTAAACTCTAATCAACTGATTAGCATTACAGATTGCATCACAACATCTTAAATAAGAATAACTGAAGAATAGAAATGGGAATAAAATATATACAAGCTTGGATCACAACCATGACCCAAACACACCTATATCAAAAAATCTGACCAGTTCCACATGTTTCAGAAAAAAACATTAAAAAAAAATTAATAACCGGAGATTTAAATGTCAAAAGTTTGTTGGAAGACACATTAGATGTATCAGTAAAATGTGGATTCAGCCACTGACTAAACCAAAAATAAATCACTCATTGTTTAATATCCTCTGAATTATAACTGACAAGGAACTTTCTGCAACTAATTCATACATAAACCACGGTACCTTTTAGAAAAACATTCAGCCTTAATTTTCAACTTGACCATCATAGATCCACCACAGTCCTTCATAAACAAGCACTAGTATACACTGTTTTGGAAAACTAACTTTAACATCCAGTTGTTATACTCTACTAGATGGAAGAGTGATTTTATATTTCTGTTCTGTATGCAGGTATGTGCATGTCTCCACAACTACTCAGTACTCCTGCTTACATATTTAAAGTATCTCATTATCCCTTTTAGGTAAAGATTTTCACTACAAGTTCATTCTCAGCTGATTCCTCACTCTACCACATCCCCCTACAACTTCTCTCACAATTAGCACTCTCAAGACAAGAGATACTTTCCTTGCTTTATTCAGATAATCTAGTTTTTATTTCCTTTAAATGTGTCTTTTAAATTTGGCTATATTTAAATGCTTACCTTCTTTCTCACTTTTGCTTGCTATCCAGATCACTATCTGTTACTTATTATTTTAGCTACTGTCTTTGTCATATGCAGAAACATTATGACTCTTTTTTTATTTTTTTTTAAATCAACTTTAGTAGAAACAGAAAAACTAAAATCATGATACTTTAAAAGGCACTAGCTTCCTTGGAACTTCAAAATCTTGCTCAATGGTAATTCTTCAGGGATATATTGAGATGAGTCAGGCAGCTTTTAATCCAATTATTCTATGCTATATTGACTGCGTCAGTGTTAGAACCTTAAAAAAGTCTCAATGTAACCCTGTACACCTGAATATACATTTCAAATTAAACATATTTATCAACATGTTTATCAAGGACTGTAGTGACAAAACAAGGGGTAATGGATTTAAGCTGAAGGAGGGTCGATTTAGATTAGATGTTAGGAAGAAATTCTTTACTGTGAGGGTGGTGAGGCACTGGAACAGGTTGCCCAGAGAAGCTGTGGATGCCCCATCCCTGGAAGTGTTCAAGGCCAGGTTGGATGGGGCTTTGGGCAACCTGGTCTAGTGGAGGGTGTCCCTGCCCATGGCAGGGGGGTTGGAACTAGATGATCTTTGAGGTCCTTTCCAACCCAAACCATTCTATGATTCTATGATTCTATGATATTACCTAACTTGGAATAACAAAATTAAACCAGCTCTGGTCTCCAATGAATGTACTGATTTACATTAATCTAGCTCTCTTTAACCCATGTGATCAGCTTAAATTTAAACAAGTTGTGTATTAAATATAAATACATTTTATGAAAATGTACTTCATTTAATGAGTCTGAATGTTACCTTTGATAAAAGGTGCTTAGAATTTGTGCTGCTTTCAGATATTTTTGGCAAGAACTGCCAATCAATATCTTTATATTGCATGTCATTTTATGGATCATGTCTTTCTATTTATATACTTCTTAAGGAAAAAGAACCTTTAATACCCATTACAGGCTTAATTTACCACCTTTTGCTCATTTCAATTTTGCCTCCACTAGTACAAGTACTACACAAAATATGCATCCATATCTGTGCTTTTTAGAAAAAAAAAACATTTCATAGAAGCAAACGGAACTCACTTTTTTTCAGAAGATATCCTTTTTTGACAATATTTTTATAAAAAGTATCCTTTGTTTTGTGACGAATTGTATTGTAGATTTCTTTTCCATCCACTATATCATTAAGCATTTGTTGTTGATGCTGGTAAACAAGGAAGAAATCAACATTTTTTAAGCTCAGAAATCACCATGAAACAATTGCACACTAATAAGCTGCAACTGACCACCACTAGTTGGTGCAACTTACCTTGTCGTGGTGTGGTGGCTTGCGTGCCTTGTTGGGCCAGACTAAAATGTTGCACCCTGGCCCTCCAGGTTGGGGGTTTTGTTTTGGGCTAACAACCCAATCATGTAAAAAACAAAATCTGTTACAGAAATTGCAACAACACTATCCCACCGGGTTCGGTGGCATAGTGTTGTTGCAGCCCTATGCTCCTCGAGGAGTAACAAGGACCAAACACAAAACACAAGCTGCAACTGAAATTTTATTGAATGCTACCAATTCTTTATTATTATTCTCTCATGTGTCTTAACAAACTAATATAATTTAATACAATACCTTTGCCAGGAATGTAATATAACTATTTCTTGTGGAATGATTCGGCCAGAATTATAATATGAGAAGAAAAATAAAGTTTAAATACAGACCAACTTTCACAAAGTAACATCTGTATTTATTTAACACTAAATAGAAAGCAGCATCTTTCACAGTGATTTATGCAAAATTTATACAAGTCTTTAAAGGTTATTTAGCTTCTAACTGTCTTCTACCAAGGCTTTTTGGACTGAGAAATTAAAGATAAACTCTGAATCAACAAGAATGGTGCAGATCAAAATTAAAATTGAATGATTAACACACAAAGTTGCATGGTCCCTCACTACTCTTATTAGCACTCATGTCCTAAATGAGTATCGTTCTAACAAAAAACAATAGGAGAAAGTAGAAACAGGAAATAGAAAAAGGATAAATTCACATAAAAAACTAAGATCTGGAAATGTAAATATCAAGCTAGAATGGCCAAAAGCCAAGCCAAGTTTGATCTTACTGAATCAGTTGATCAGCAAAAGTTCTTTAACCCTAAGACAACATGAAAAGCAAGACTGTCAAGCAGTGAGAACAGCATTGAGAGGAAGAATGGAGAGCTGGATAGTCACAC
>VXBL01009761.1:35652-46308 GCA_013400195.1 Aramus guarauna
AAAAAAAAAAAAAGCCTTCTTCAATCATTGGTCCTTTGGAGACTGCAAACTTGGCAATAACTACAGGAAGCAGCAGCTGCGATTATAGCAAGCAAATGGAGGACAGATGAAGTTATCCAGCTACTAGAAATTTTCTGTAACTTTCATTTGCTACTCATCTTTACTACTGAAAATAATATAACGATCAATAATTTCTCATAATATCAATTCTTTATTCATTGTAAACTGTATTAGTTTATGTTTTGTTTTTTAAAGTATTTAACAAGCTGGAATTCACTGCAAACAAATTATTCTATAGTCTCCTGGTTTTCACTTTAAGTGTAGGACATGAGGCTAATACAGAGAAAGTGTTACTATTACACTATCATTCCTCTAATAATACTTTGTTCTCTCTCCTGCATTTAAACAGACCTGAAAAAAGGTTACCTCTAAGGCAAACTGTATATGTATTAAAAAAACCCACAACTCAGAAAACACCACACCCTCCATTGTACATATTCTGGGTAAAGTGATCACACAGAGATTCATCCAAGATTTTAACACTGCAAAACCCATTAACATTAGGCATAACTAATACAAGACTTCATGTCAATTAGCTATGCATCTTCAAAAGCTATTATAGAAGAAAAGTCTTAAGATCAAAAAACAAGTACACGCAACTTTGGTTCACCTTCCCAATCTCATAGCTAAAGTTTACAAACAGTTATTTTATGATTTGCTTTTAATATAAAAAAAAAAAATCCTTACATTTTGCCTTCATGTGGATCTTCTTCTCTTCCCTAATAGGAGAATTAACATATTAAGTGCATGACAATAGTATACTTGGGTTTAGAAAAGTAAACTTCATAGGTTAGGACCTTCTGTAGAAATAAACAACACTAAGAAGTCCAAGACATTTTTGAACTAGATGGCTTATTGGACAGTTCATGTAAAGAGGTTTTCAACTTCATTCACTAAGTGGAAATTCAGCCATAACACATTATTTCAAAAGATTGTTTCTGTCACTCTTATTTACATGTGGCAACTTAAATCTCAACTTTCCTGACCTTCAACCACTAACGTAGAAACCTACAGTTAGATACTCTAACACTGCCATTTCAATTTAGCCATTCACATCCTGATATAGATGTAAGAAACAGGTGAAGCAAACTTTACTAATAGCAAAATATATATTGCTGCAAAGCAATAGTGAACTTCTTTTAAAAAAGCATGTGGGAGGGTGGGGTGGGTCCATTAATCTCTCATCCTACAGTAATTCAATTATCTTTAGGTCACCTGGTTAGTTTCCTGACTTAGCATAAGCCCTTCTAGGTATAATCAACTAATCAATATACTTTTTAACCCACACTTGGCCCTTAAAAAAGAAGACATACTGCAGTACAAAATTTCAGTCTATATATTTATGAATGTTTCATAGCAAACAAAACAAAACAAGAACGCAATTGAATGACTAGCAAGTTCTTTATCAGGACTAGTGAGTTTAGGGAACTGCCTAATAAATTCACAGTATCATTCATTTGCACAGGAACTTGTTTGGATAACATGTAAATAAGTACTTTGTTTGGATATTGAATTAGACTTAAAGGTTTGTTACACTATTTAAAAAACTGGCAGATTCAATTACTGCAGGAAGGTTTAGAAAAGTACATAAAGTCAGGCAGTTAAATGCCACTAGTTTGGGTTTATTTCAATGTTAACTTACACACACACAAAAAAATCATCTCAGTTCTGCAACAGATTTGGATATAAAATTACTTACCACTTCTTCTATCAGGTCTTCTACAATAAGACCTTGCTCATCTGTTCGTAAGTTTGTAACCCACATCCAGCCATCTTCCAATTCGTTATGGACAATAAACATGTCTCCTTTAAGGAAACTGATGAGAGTTACAGTAAGATTTTTGTTAGAAATACAATCATAATATAAAGTTTAATGAACACAATGAATTCTTGAGCATAGTTTCAGCAAAACATTTGAGGAAAACTGATCATGAAAGATACATTTATTGGTATCCCAAGCACACAATGTGCATTTTTCACACAGTTTAATTAGATATGATAGATGAATATTTATCCTTCTTTGATTTACATTTAGAATCTAATAGATACTTTAAAGTGTTCTAAGGATGCATAAAACAAAAACCATCACAACAACATTAAAAGATAGTAACATTCTTCTTTTATCAAGAGGGATCAAATACTAAACAAAAGTAAGAACAATCAATGATTCCCCTAATAGTATACGAAAATAATACTTTTATCAAAACCTAATTTTGTATAATAAAGCCTGTGGAATATCTACTATTTAAGTCTTTGCATATGAAGATAAATGCTAAAAAGAAGATAGAGAATAGTTCCTCGAAAAGACATGCAGTTAGCTACAATAAGAGCATAAATACAAAGTATTAAAATGTCCAAGGGAGTTTCATTACTGGAAGGTTAGTAGAAGTTATTCCTTCAGTGTAATCCCAAACTCAGGTGTACTGGTTTTGGCTGGGATAGAGTTAAATTTCTTCATAATAGTTTGTATGGGGTTATGTTTTGGATTTGTGCTGAAAATAGCATTGATAACACACTGATGTTTTATTTATCGTGTCAAGGCCTTTTCTGCTCCTCACATTGCCCTGCCAGCAAGTAGGTTGGAGGTGCACAAAAGGTTAGGAGGGGACATGGACAAGACAGCTGACCCCAACTGACCAAAGGGATATTCCATACCATATGACATCATGCTCAGCATATAAATCCAGGGGTGAAGGTTGGCAGGGGGAGGACAATGCCCAGGGACTGGCTGTGCATTGGTTGGTTGGTGGTGAGCAATTGTTTTCATTTGCATCACTTGTCTTTCTTGGGTTTTATTTTCCTCTCTTTTTGTTGGTCTTTTTTTTCTTACCTTTTTTTTTAAAAAAAACTGTTTTTATCTCAACCCACAAGTTTCTTTCTCATTTTTACCCTTCCAATTCTTCCCCCATCCCACCAGGGAGGAGTGAGCGAGCAGCTGTGTGGTGCATAGTTGCTGGCTGGGGTTAAACCACAACAGTCCTTTTTGGCACCCAACACGGGGCCTGAAGGGTTTGAGATAATAACAGATTTGACTAGAGTGTATTAGAAGGAATTTATAATTATTATATCTGTTAACAGTTGCTGGTCACGATATTGATTTATCTGTTCTCAACATCAGTTTATCTGATCTGTGCCATGCTCCCTTTTTTGCTGTACATGTTAAAGACTGGTTTTGGCTTTTGCAGTTTTCTGTGCTCTGTAGTGATCAGTGGTGTTTTGCCTGGGAGATTTATTATTAAAACACCGGCCTTGAGCTTAAACTGCTATTTGGGCTCTGTACTGATGCCATTACTGTACTTCAGGAACCATCAAATGGAGACAGTTAACAATTACACTTCACCCGAGAGATTTTTTGTGGAGGAAATACAGAATGGCACCTTTACCACCTTCTTCTGTGATGTTTTCTCCCTCATTACAATAACTCTTCAGTATCTTGAACATCCTTGGGTAACCAAAATATTGGTATTGCTTCAGAATATTGTTTCAGCTTTTTCCAAGGTTAACCTACTATTTAGGAATATCACCCAGGCCCCACAACAGTGTGGTTATGGGCGGCAAGGCATGTGAGAGAATATGGGCAGGTATCTAGAAAGATTGTCATCTCCGATGGTCTGGGACTTTATTCCCAGAACCTCATGAAGTGATAGCATGTTTGAAAAAAAGATACCCTGGCTATTCCAAAGAAGCACAACTTCTCACACTGTGCTGGGGCCTGGCCTGCACCTCCCAAACACTGCTCGGTACTATTCAGCACCCTCAAGGAGAAGGAAGGGTCTGAAAACATACCAACAGACACTGTGGCTAAACCAGAGATCCAGCCTTCAACTATATCAGTCACCTCTATAATTAAAAGGAAACAATGGAACCATAAGTCAACTCATTTCGTAAGGGATGAAGAAGCTTCTCCTAAGAGAGAGCAGGAGAGAGAATCAGAAAAGGCAGCCTGTTCTGCAGCAGAGCAGTCACAAGAACAGGAGGGGGAAGGGACTGAAATCATAAACAAGACAGAAACCACCCAATCCCTATCCCTAAGTGAGCTGCAAGATATGTGAAGCTGTCAACCAGGCAAGCAAATTATCAGCTGGTTACTACAATGCTGGGATATTGGAGCCAATAGTCAGAAATTAGAGGGTAAGGAAGCTTGGCAGCAGGGATCCCTTGTTAGGGATAAGGGTGCTGACAAATGGATTGTAAAAGGGGCGGGAGTCCTCAGTCTTTGGAGGCAGCTCCTGTCGGGTGTGAAGGACAGGTAACCCTTCAGGGAAGATCTTGCAAATTCCTGAGGCAAGTGGACCACCATTGAGGGAGATATCCAGTATCTGAGGGAAACAGCCATGGTGGCGGTGATCTATAGCAACCTGGATGACAACCAGGTATCCAAAGACCTGGATGAAATCCAGCCCATGCAGTCCATGTGGCAAAAGTTTGTACAAACTGAACCGACATATGCCAACACCCTGGCAATAATGAGCTGGACAGACATGGAAGCACCAATTGTGAATGGATTGGCCAGCCAACTCTGAGATTTTGAAGAGAATCTCGCTTCCTCCTACAGGCCTGCATCTCGGCTGTGGAGAAACTGTCCCAACAATTGTCCCAGCAATTAAAGAAGGATAGGTCTTCCTCACTCATACCGACTGATGTCTTGGCTATTAGGAGTCAGCTTTTTTGTGTTTAGGGCAGAGGAGTACCAGTGGTGCATGCTACATGCCACCCTGTGGTTCTTTCTGTGTGACCACAAGGAGGACGTGAGGAAGTGGGAGGGTGAACCTACCTGGAGACTAGAAGCTCAAGTACAGGAACTGCAAGAAAAAACAACAGCCAAAAGGCATCCATCCAGAAAAATTACTGCTCCAGTGTCTGTTGGTGCTTAGTTGCTGACCAGGGTTAAACCATGACATCAGGTCATATGAAAACCTTTCACTGGAGCACAGGGGGACTTCTCAATCAAGTCAGATGATGCATCAGGGATACAGGCAATATCTATGAGGTACTGAAGCTCATTAACTACTATTTCAATCCAAAATTAGATAGCCATTTTCTATGGAACATCTCTCATTTGAGAGGGTGTGACAGATGCACCCGCTCTGAGTATCTTTGGTTCAGGCATTACTGACAAGTAGGCCTGACTGAAATCAGCCNAGCACCAATTGTGAATGGATTGGCCAGCCAACTCTGAGATTTTGAAGAGAATCTCGCTTCCTCCTACAGGCCTGCATCTCGGCTGTGGAGAAACTGTCCCAACAATTGTCCCAGCAATTAAAGAAGGATAGGTCTTCCTCACTCATACCGACTGATGTCTTGGCTATTAGGAGTCAGCTTTTTTGTGTTTAGGGCAGAGGAGTACCAGTGGTGCATGCTACATGCCACCCTGTGGTTCTTTCTGTGTGACCACAAGGAGGACGTGAGGAAGTGGGAGGGTGAACCTACCTGGAGACTAGAAGCTCAAGTACAGGAACTGCAAGAAAAAACAACAGCCAAAAGGCATCCATCCAGAAAAATTACTGCTCCAGTGTCTGTTGGTGCTTAGTTGCTGACCAGGGTTAAACCATGACATCAGGTCATATGAAAACCTTTCACTGGAGCACAGGGGGACTTCTCAATCAAGTCAGATGATGCATCAGGGATACAGGCAATATCTATGAGGTACTGAAGCTCATTAACTACTATTTCAATCCAAAATTAGATAGCCATTTTCTATGGAACATCTCTCATTTGAGAGGGTGTGACAGATGCACCCGCTCTGAGTATCTTTGGTTCAGGCATTACTGACAAGTAGGCCTGACTGAAATCAGCCATGCTGTGCAAACCTTGAGAATTGTGCTAGGCCATATCTTCTCAGGAACCAAGGAGTCTAGGCCATGTCTTATCAGGACCTAACAGTACCAACCCGAGCTAGGACTACACAAAACTAAAAATGCTAAGGCTGCACATACACCAAAAGGGGATTTGACTAGGAGTCAATCACTTTACATGCTAAATATCTGTAGCCCTCCCCCGAGCCCATAGAGCTATCCTATATGGCAGAAGGCAGCATGGCAGTGATCTCCTTGAGAAGGGACGCCTCTCAAGGTTAATCCTCAAGGTTGAGAGATCCCATACCCAGCATCTGATATCCATAACGAAGTAAGTGATATTTTACATTAGGTCTAAGAGTATATTGTATGCTAGCAACATTTATATATCCAGCTATAGCTTCATTATTACAAGTGCAATAAGCAGCAGAGTGTTTGATCGCTAAATCATCTAATCATTGTCTAAATTATGATTTAAATGATAATTTAAATCATTGTCAAATAATTAAATCACTGTTTAATTATCATTCAATTATCGATTAATCACCATTTGACTTTCATTCAATCATTGATTAATTATTATTTGATCATTGTTTAATCATTAATAAAATCATTTTAGTTAAACCCACAATGATGACTTCTCTTAATAATTCATCTGCGACAGAGGGTAACAGAAAATGACTTGAGTACAAAGCAAACAGCAAGAATAAAAAAGCTTAATGAAAATACTTAGAATGAATTCAGCTACTAATGACCATCTTAACAATGGACATTAACAACAAAGCCATTCTACATCAGTTCTACTTAAAAGAAGTTCACAGTAAGTTATTGTGTGGGAGAGTGGTTGAAATTAACCCGGAAACACTTCAAGTTTTCTAAATATTAATTATAACATTAAAATTAAGTCAAGATTCCCTGAAATACATAAAATCTTCACGAGTAGGTTACAGTACAAGAGTAGAATACACTAATTTGACCTAAACCAGAGTGCTTTGTCCCAGCTTTGCTATGAAAAAAAACTAATTTATCATGCAGATCTCAGAAGCCTAGCCAGACACGCAGGACTACATTTCAGCTGTATCCAAAAAGAGGGTATCATGGTTTAGCACCAGCTGGCAGCTAAGCACCACACAGCCGCTGGCTCACTCCTCCCCCTTGGTGGAATGGGGAGGAGAATTGGAAGAAAAAGGTAAAACTCCTGAGTTGGGATAAGGACAGTTTACTAGGGCAGCAAAGGAAGAGGAAGATAACACCACCACCACTAATAAAAGAATATACAAAGTGGGTGATACACAATGCAATTTGCTCACCGCTCAGAACCCGATGCCTGGCCAGTCCCTGAGCATCGATTCCCCCACCCCAGCCAGCCCTTCCTCCTTATATACTGAGCATGATGTCATATGGTATGGAATACCCCTTTGGCTACTTTGGGTCAGCTGTCCTGTCTGTGTCCCCTCCCAGCTTCTTGTGAAAATTAACTCTATTCCAACCAAAAAACAGGACAGAGGGAGAAAAGGTATAATTTCCTGCAATTCTTGTTACCATAGCAGAGTAATGAAATGCTTTTTCGTCTTAAGTTGGTAGGTGCAACTAGGCATTTACTGGACTTGATGGACCCTACAATGTATAAGANGCACCAATTGTGAATGGATTGGCCAGCCAACTCTGAGATTTTGAAGAGAATCTCGCTTCCTCCTACAGGCCTGCATCTCGGCTGTGGAGAAACTGTCCCAACAATTGTCCCAGCAATTAAAGAAGGATAGGTCTTCCTCACTCATACCGACTGATGTCTTGGCTATTAGGAGTCAGCTTTTTTGTGTTTAGGGCAGAGGAGTACCAGTGGTGCATGCTACATGCCACCCTGTGGTTCTTTCTGTGTGACCACAAGGAGGACGTGAGGAAGTGGGAGGGTGAACCTACCTGGAGACTAGAAGCTCAAGTACAGGAACTGCAAGAAAAAACAACAGCCAAAAGGCATCCATCCAGAAAAATTACTGCTCCAGTGTCTGTTGGTGCTTAGTTGCTGACCAGGGTTAAACCATGACATCAGGTCATATGAAAACCTTTCACTGGAGCACAGGGGGACTTCTCAATCAAGTCAGATGATGCATCAGGGATACAGGCAATATCTATGAGGTACTGAAGCTCATTAACTACTATTTCAATCCAAAATTNGATAATTTAAATCATTGTCAAATAATTAAATCACTGTTTAATTATCATTCAATTATCGATTAATCACCATTTGACTTTCATTCAATCATTGATTAATTATTATTTGATCATTGTTTAATCATTAATAAAATCATTTTAGTTAAACCCACAATGATGACTTCTCTTAATAATTCATCTGCGACAGAGGGTAACAGAAAATGACNGTCTAGGCCATGTCTTATCAGGACCTAACAGTACCAACCCGAGCTAGGACTACACAAAACTAAAAATGCTAAGGCTGCACATACACCAAAAGGGGATTTGACTAGGAGTCAATCACTTTACATGCTAAATATCTGTAGCCCTCCCCCGAGCCCATAGAGCTATCCTATATGGCAGAAGGCAGCATGGCAGTGATCTCCTTGAGAAGGGACGCCTCTCAAGGTTAATCCTCAAGGTTGAGAGATCCCATACCCAGCATCTGATATCCATAACGAAGTAAGTGATATTTTACATTAGGTCTAAGAGTATATTGTATGCTAGCAACATTTATATATCCAGCTATAGCTTCATTATTACAAGTGCAATAAGCAGCAGAGTGTTTGATCGCTAAATCATCTAATCATTGTCTAAATTATGATTTAAATGATAATTTAAATCATTGTCAAATAATTAAATCACTGTTTAATTATCATTCAATTATCGATTAATCACCATTTGACTTTCATTCAATCATTGATTAATTATTATTTGATCATTGTTTAATCATTAATAAAATCATTTTAGTTAAACCCACAATGATGACTTCTCTTAATAATTCATCTGCGACAGAGGGTAACAGAAAATGACTTGAGTACAAAGCAAACAGCAAGAATAAAAAAGCTTAATGAAAATACTTAGAATGAATTCAGCTACTAATGACCATCTTAACAATGGACATTAACAACAAAGCCATTCTACATCAGTTCTACTTAAAAGAAGTTCACAGTAAGTTATTGTGTGGGAGAGTGGTTGAAATTAACCCGGAAACACTTCAAGTTTTCTAAATATTAATTATAACATTAAAATTAAGTCAAGATTCCCTGAAATACATAAAATCTTCACGAGTAGGTTACAGTACAAGAGTAGAATACACTAATTTGACCTAAACCAGAGTGCTTTGTCCCAGCTTTGCTATGAAAAAAAACTAATTTATCATGCAGATCTCAGAAGCCTAGCCAGACACGCAGGACTACATTTCAGCTGTATCCAAAAAGAGGGTATCATGGTTTAGCACCAGCTGGCAGCTAAGCACCACACAGCCGCTGGCTCACTCCTCCCCCTTGGTGGAATGGGGAGGAGAATTGGAAGAAAAAGGTAAAACTCCTGAGTTGGGATAAGGACAGTTTACTAGGGCAGCAAAGGAAGAGGAAGATAACACCACCACCACTAATAAAAGAATATACAAAGTGGGTGATACACAATGCAATTTGCTCACCGCTCAGAACCCGATGCCTGGCCAGTCCCTGAGCATCGATTCCCCCACCCCAGCCAGCCCTTCCTCCTTATATACTGAGCATGATGTCATATGGTATGGAATACCCCTTTGGCTACTTTGGGTCAGCTGTCCTGTCTGTGTCCCCTCCCAGCTTCTTGTGAAAATTAACTCTATTCCAACCAAAAAACAGGACAGAGGGAGAAAAGGTATAATTTCCTGCAATTCTTGTTACCATAGCAGAGTAATGAAATGCTTTTTCGTCTTAAGTTGGTAGGTGCAACTAGGCATTTACTGGACTTGATGGACCCTACAATGTATAAGAACAGAAAGAAGCCCTACTTGCAATACACAATTAGGGAGTTCCCTCCTGTCTTACCACCTTATTCTATACTTAGAAGAAGATCTCAAAGATGAATATCCCCACAGTGTTTTTTAAAGAGGTCAGAATGGACTGGACATGCAACCTTGGGATAAATTTCCTCCCCAATGAGGATATAAAGCTTTCATATAGCTTTCTCTGTAATCTTAGGCTAATAGACCTATCAGGAACCAAATTCCCAATTCAACCATCATGTTCTATCAACTTGTGAAACTCAGATAAGTCTCATTACAAATCACTACAAACTTCTTCCAAATCTTCCTTTTTTTTCATCTGGAAAAAAAATGACATCTCAAGAAAGCAGTATTAATTCCAAGCAACTACCATATGTTCTTCTATTAGATAGAGAACTGTTGGTTTTGCATTCTTTCCACATAACATATATTGTGAAAATACAAGGGAAGTGGGGAATAAAGACCATTGTAAGGCTCTAATAACAAGTGAATGTCGCAAACACCCGTCTTGACCAAGGGAGTATTGACCAAGGGCAGAACCTGCAGAGGCAGGGTGTTGTCTTGGGAGCCCATCCCCCTGTTTCTGAAACATGCGGACAAAGACCATCTGCTGTGCATGCGAGCCCACAAGAGGTCATTGCTCAGTCAGCCTCAAAGGGAGGGGGACAGTGAGACCCCCAAAACCCTCACAGCCCACCAACTCATTCTGGAACATTCCCAAACATTCCTGAACACATACTGCGNAAACATTCCTGAACACATACTGCGCCTGCTCAGTGGTGACAAAACCCCACCTATGGGAGGAGCACACTGCGTTATAAAAAGGGGAAACACAAG
>VXBL01009762.1:3917-84300 GCA_013400195.1 Aramus guarauna
CTATGTAAAACAGCGTATGTGCTGCCTACGACAGGGCGCGTACGCTGCTCGATGGCGGGCCAGCGTGGTACGTCGTGGTGCTGGCCGGGAGCCGCGTGCGTCCGCGCCCCGCGCATCACGGCGCCTAGGCGTGCGGCGGCTGCCAATAAACACCTCCGGCCCAGAACGCGGGGCGGTGCGCGGCACATGCGTGCACGGCGATAAGGGCGGGAAAGGTATCATTTACCTGTTCCTTTAAAAAAGAAAAAAAAAANTGTGTGTATGGGGGTGTGTGTGTGTTCACTGCCGGGACGGGCCCGGCGGTGCCCTGGGCCTGGGCTGAGGCCCCGTGTGCTCGGTGCCGGCCCGGTGTGTGGTGGCACAAGCGTTTCCCGGCGCTGAGGGGTGCGCGGTGGGGCAGAGAAGGTTGCCCGAAAGCGCTGGTTTTGGCACTGGAACCTGGCCCCGCGGCTTTCCGCCTCTGCCTGTGGGAGGTCGGCGTTTAGACTTGCCGCTTGTGCAAAAGCCCGCCGAAAAGCTTTCCAGAAGCTGCAGGCAAACAAGAGGTGTGTGCAGGAGAGTGTGTTCTCACGTCTCCGTGCGTCTCGCGGGTGAGAAACAGACGGTATTGAAAAGTGGAGCCGGGCCCTGCGTTGCTCTTACTTCAATGGTGCACCAGCCGCGGGAGCGCACGCTGGAAGCTTCCTCTGTGCCCCTTTAAGTGCTGTTGCTTGGTGGGCTTTCCAGTCTGACCGTGTGCACTGTTAGCATGGCAGATGGGGTAAATCCAGTGGCACCACGTTAATATTGAAAGCTCTTCCTGGGTGATAGCTGTAGACCCTCTCTCATCGTGCTTTTCTACGTGTGAAGCTCACGCATCCCGCTGTAGCCAATTGGAAAAAAGGGAAAAACTTGAATTTTCCTCTTTTGTGCGCGCTCTTTACTGATTCTGCTGTCAATTGAAAGGAGAGAGCGAGCTGTTCCTGTGTGCGATGGCTTGCCACAGCAGAACTTAAGCGTTGACAAACCACTCAGCTTTGCAGTGGAAGATGTAATCCTTCACTGGAAAGGGTCTCTGTTTGTGGGTGTGCATCATCAAGCTTCAGGTGGTGTTTCTGTGCTGAGCCCAGGTGCCTCCCATGATCTCAGCATGGTGCTGCAGCTCCTTGCTGTGCCCTGAATTCTGCAGAAGAGGGTTGTGGAGCTGGTGGGAGGTTGCCGTGCGGAGAATATGAGCTACCTGCTGCCTCGAGTGATGGGCGTGTGAGCACAGACAAGCAGGAGAGTGCCCTTGTGCTGGGTGGGAGAGTTGAGCGCGGACAGCCCTTCTTGCTGGGAACGGTTTAGTACTCGTTTTGAAGCTGTGCTCCCGTCCTTTAGAGGAACACACGTGTCCAGCACCTTTTTATTCCCATTCAGATTCAGCAAGCTCCAAAACAGCGTTTGATACTTAGTCTGGGCAGTCTGTCAGAACCTGACTCATGATGGTGCTGGTTGCCTTTTCGGCCTCTGCGGAGCGGTGGGAGCGTTGTGTCAGGCTGAGCCCTGAGTGGCAGGGATGGTGCCCAGCAGGCTTTGGGCTTTGCTTCTGTGGCCACCTGAGGAAGTTTAACGTATCCTGCTCGCTTCCCTGCTGCAGAGTGTGTGGCGTTGGACCTCGATGGGTCCCTGGGGGCTCTTGTAAAGCCACTGAACTCAGACTGTGCTGTGGGCTTCTGCTGTGTCTGTCAGCAGAGTCTCCTAGAGTAAATGGCAACAAGCGCACCGCTGGCAAACTGTTCCCAAATGCTCTGAGAAAGTCGCTAAGTTCTTTGCTGTGCGTGTCTGCATCCACATCAAGATTCTTGTGGGTGCGCTAATACCTGCTGACAGCAGTTGCGTTTCAGATTGAGTTGATGGGCTGATTTATTTTTTTTGTGGGTAAGATGCAGCCATAGAGCTTCCTTCAGTAGACTGTAAATCTAGCAGGTCTGGTGGTAGGTAGCTTTCCCTTCTGTTCCACTAGTCTCCTGGCAGAGAAACGAATTAGTTTTCTTTTTAGTGCAAAGAAATGCCAAAGGTTGAACTTACAGAGCTCCAACAGGAGCTATTAATTGACCTGGCTTTGTTTTACTGGGCATAATCCAAGGAACAGTTGCAGAAACTGTTGTGTCTGTAGGTAGGCTATGAGCCCTGGAAACAGTGTAAGAATGGCTGGGGATGATGATCACCTGCTTTTGGCTTAGATGAGCCTATAAATCACTCATGTAATTAAATCAAATAGCTGCATAATTGGCTTCCTGTGAGTGCTTGCTGCACTACCCTTTGATAGATTGCTAAAGCCTCATTGGAAATCTTTTCATATTTTAAATGATGATAGACTTTCAAAATTTTATAACTTTATTATGATTCATTTTTTTCTACTTGTACGGTTTGAGGTCTGCTGAAGTGTGGCAAGTGTCAAAGCTTAGTTTGGGGTTTTTAAGAAGGGGGGTTCAAGTGAGTGAAAAAACTTCCCTCTGGTGGAGTGCCCTGAATTGAACTGAAGTTCAGCTCAAGATAGATGAAATCGTGAGTGCCTAAAACCAGCTCGGTGTGTGTAACTGTAAAGTGAGATGGTTAATACTTTCGTGAGCATGAGCTGGAACATTAGAAAGATGTAACCTTACTTTATTCATGCAGCAAAACAAAGTCTTCTAAGTAAAACTAATGGCGTGTGCAAGTAAACTCTTCATTGTAAGATACAAGGGTATTCCTATAACATTGCACCTCGACAATTTGTTCAGACCTGTTATGTGGTATGAAAAACACTAACTGGCTTTGAATGTTGAGATTTCATTAAACTTGTCTACCCGGTGTATTTTGTAAGATACCTTGTTCTTGAAATATGTAACCAAATTGTTTGTGCTTGGTTTTTTAGGCGCCTGGAGGAATTGCAACGCCCCTGGTTTATGGCCAACTTCTAGCTTTATACCTGTTGCATAATGACATGTGAGTGGCTTCTATTAATCTTTAACTTCAGGTACTGGACTCGTCGCTATTAGCTAGAGCTGTAGTTGCCAGAATATTAGCAATTGGTTGCGTGACCAAGAAAATCCATGTAGGCAGTGCTGTCGGCTTGTTGTTTCTTTTTTAAATTCATGGAATTAAGTCTCTCTCATCCTTTGCTCTCTCAGAAGAATTATTCTCCTTTGCTCTTGCCCTTCCTTTTGAACTGTAGGGAAGCAGATTGGCTTTAGGAAGAAAGTTCCTTAAATAGTGAAATTGGCTGCTTTGGAAAGTGTTGAACAGTTCAATGTTTTGATTTGTAGCTTTTCAAGGCTGCATTTGTTTTGAGTAAGATTGTGTGCTCTTCCTTGTGTCTAATTACAGCAGGGTAACTCTAAACTGTTTGTGTTAATGAGGGATACTCTTTGCTTGAACGAGCTAAATCTGCATGGTAGCAGTAATCCTTTGAATTTGGTCTGGTGGATTATTACCATTCCCTGTGTGAACTTGATTCACTACTTTTAGGGTTTGATTGAGAAATTGCTGATTATTTATTCAGGCAAAATAAATGAGATTGTTGTGTTTGAGTACCAAGCCAAAGTAAGCGCTGGTGTGGGGATTTGAAGATTTGAGTGTTTTCCTGCATTGTAAGTGTATATTCTTTCAGGGTAAGCTCCCTGAATCCTGATTCTGAGTATTAGGTTTAATGCAGATCACCTTGGTTCAAAAGAATTTGAAGTTTTAGAATTGTGGAGTTTTAGAATTGTACTTTAATGAAAAGCAATGAGTCTTGCTCTATTTTGCACCTCAAATCTTTCTGAGAATTTGAAACCGTTTGAGAACTTTGAGTTCTGTGCTCTAAAGATCAATGACTAAGTATTTCAGTGTGTGCAAAACGCCAGAATGCGTGTGACAAAGCTGGTTTGGGAAGAACATGCACTAAACAATCTAACTCTTTGCTATGCAAAGTGAGGTGTGGGCATATGAAGAAAGTATTTTTTATGCTGTTAATAAGAAAAATAGCTTTAAATGGTGTTTGTTTCATCCTTTTTATTTTAAAGTTCTGCATTTGTATGCTTTATAGTAGGCATAATATATCAACACAGTCGTACATGTATATAATTTATAAATACATATGCATGTATTTATACATAGTGGGGTTGCATGCTCAAAAATGTTTTACTGTTAGAAGTGCATGACCTAAGTTTGGAGACCACTGATCTAAATAACTACTGACATCATGAAAAGCTGCTGTTTGTACACGTGATCATCAAAGATGCAGCTATTCCAAAAATAAAACTGTAGAACTGACTTCTGTGCAGTGCTGCCTGGGGTACAGATAAATGAGAAACCTTTTCTAAACTGGTGTTAAATGAGGCAGTTAATGAACTATTTGTTGTATTATGGTAGTCATGTTGTCTACTTGAGAGTGACTTTGTTTTTCTACTTCAGTAGACAGAGGAGGAATGTTTTAAAGCACTGAGACTGTTAATTATAGCATCTGAACAAATCTTCCTTGGAGCAAATATTTGGTTACTGAGAACTATTTTTAACAATTTTTTTAAGGAATAATGCGCGCTATCTTTGGAAAAGAATCCCTCCTGCTATCAAATCTGTAAGTACTTCATAAAATGCTGTTTGATGCTAAACCAATTTCATACAAGCTCGCAAATAATGACATCTTTCCCCCCTTAAGGATTCCATTTGAATATCCTTGTGCTCAGTTCTGTGCTGTGAACCACTTGCCCAGCAGATGGCATGTTGATCTTTAAGATCTCCTAGCTACTCATCTGTTACCTCTTTTCCTTACCAAATAATCTGGTGCAGTAGAATTCAGTAAATCTGTAGATTTTTTTTTAGTAGAAAGCCTCATGATAAAGGGCAGTCAGCTGGAGGAAGGCAATGGATCTGACTCTGGGACGGGGCCACATTCCACGTGAGGGGGTGAAATACCTTGCGTGGTGAAAAGTGACTTCAGATAAGTTGCATCTTCAAGTTGATTAACTTTCTGAAGGCAGAAACTTATTTTGCACTGCATTTGGATCAAAGATGCATTGAGGATTTAGCTAAATATAATACCAGAAATGCTTCCAGACTTTATTGTTGTTAGATTTTTTTTTAGTTTGAGATCATAATTTACAAGGAAACAAGTGTCCTATATTCTTCTACTAAGAAACATCATGGTCAAGACGGGACCTGCCAGATGGTTCTGAAATAATTTTCTTTCTCTTCAGAAAATAATTACATCAGTTGAGTCAATAGTCATCTGGACCACATTTTACTTGGCCTTTTTCTGAAGCCTGTATTTGTTGCTCAGCAATATTCTGTGAATAATCTGGCTTTCTTGTATTTCATGTGAAGCATCGTTCTTGGTGGGGGAAACTCGTTCCGTGAATTATTTTGGGAAGGTTATACCTCAAAGCATAGTATTTTCTTATGTGTGTGCTGATGGATCTTCTACTAATTGAGTCAAGTAATAATTAGTATGAGTCTTTAACTTCAGAAAGGAGTTGGTGGTTCTTACAATTGAAAAATAATACTTCTGTTGCGCAGTTTGGTGTTTGGTTGCTGTTCTGACAGGCTGTTCCGGAGTCCAGCTGACCAAATGATAAGGTGTAACACGGTAGAAGTAGCTCTTAGAACCAGCAGTGGGAGAGCAGTTGTAGTGAGGATGGCACCGTATTAAGTGTGACCTGTTGTCAAGATTGCAAGATGAAATTTCAAGTGGAAAATTGCCTTCACTGTGCAGACAGCCTCTGCACTTTATGAAGCCTCTACTGAATAGAGGCAAGCATTTCTCTCAGCAGAAAATAAGCTGTGCCTGTCCTTTTGTAACTCCCGTCAGTAGCCTGGGTGCGAATGATCCTCCGTGATTGTTTTAGCTGGTATGTTGGCCTGGATTGGTATAACTGACAGACTTTGCTTACGTGGGTGAGAAAGTTTTGGCAGAGGATGGATAAGGGACCTTAGAGCAGTGATACCTGCTAGAACAAGATTTCCCGATGCTTGTCAGTTTGTCGCTGCAGGTATTGTGATACACTCGAGCAATGGGAAAAGGAAGGGAGTGGAAACGGGTTTCTGCAGAATAGTCATTGTAGAGAATACACAATTCTGGATTAACTGCTGTTTTTTTGTCACAACAGGCAAATGCTGAACTTGGTGCGGTTTGGTCAGTAGGACAAAGAATCTGGCAGAGAGACTTTCCAGGAATCTATACAACAATCAGTGCGCATCAGTGGTCCGAGACAATTCAACCAATCATGGAAGCACTTCGAGGTACAAATTGAACTTTTGTAGGTAGTGTGGAATTACATGTTACCTTGAATTCTTTCTGTGTGCTCAAACAGAAGCAGGCGAGGGACTACTTATTACTATGAAAAATTGGAAGTGGTCAGGAAGAATGCCAGGTTTTTGTGGGTTTTACTTAAAGGAATTTAGTTATCAGATGTAAATAAAAAGTTCTTTAAAAAAATTATGGAAACAAGCAGAAATGTTTTTATTAATTAGGACTGTGTGTGATTGAAATGCCAACATGAAAGAGTATACCTACACCATACGTTTTGTTCCGTAATAGCAAAGTAGGCCACTAGCTCTCCAGTTTTATCAGACTTTTAACCAGCAATCTAGAGAACTTCGCTTAGCGTTTCAGAACCTTGTGGCACTTATGGAAACTTTTCTTTTAAGTATGGCTTTAGACAACTGTTGTCATTATAGACTGTGCAACACTAATGTGCAAAGTTTTGCTACTAGAGGGCAGCACAGACTGCTAAAAAGCCTTCTGAGGTCTTTTGCAATAACAGATTCTCTGTAGCTTTAGAAACAACTGATTTGCAGATGCCTCGGTACCAAAGCAGATGAGGTTAAAAAGGCACGGATAGCTCGACACGTTGCTTTTTTCCTAATCTTTTTCTGGTTTTGAACTATTTGACAGACAAACTTATTGCAAATGGAGAATTCAATCAGAAGCAGAGTTTCCTAAACTGATTATTACATACTGGTGGTAGTACCCAAGATGCTGCAAACTGCATTTGGAAGTTAAATGTGGTCTCTGAGGGCTTTTGTCCTGGCATAGAGCAAGCTGCTGCCTCTGGCTGTTGATTGTGGTACTTCAGTGAATTGTGGGAAGGGAGGGGGAACTTCTGAAGTGTGGTCGTGGTTTTCCAAGTGTGCTAGAACTGGAAACATTTTCTCCTATTTCCTAGTTATGGAGATTAGTCTACTGCCTGCTTACAGTGTTTATCTCCTCTTAGATGCAACTAGGAGACGAGCCTTTGGACTGGTTTCTCAGGCATATACCTCAATAGTTGCAGATGATTTTGCAGCCTTTGTTGGGCTTCCTGTAGAAGAAGCTGTGAAAGGTACTTTGCATTTATTCACTGAATAGGTTTTCTACAGATGATTGCGTTCAGAGAGCTGCAAGTGCTGGTAAATAGAAAGATGTGTACAAATTCTGAGACCGTTATGGAAAAAAGTGATAGAGAACAATGTCTTGGTTCTGGATAAGCATTTGTTTTTTTTATTATTATTATTAGCCACTAGTAACCATTGGTTATCCTCCTCTTCTATATGTGGAAGTGCTAAAGCATATCAGCAATGAGGGAAGACCGAAGGTAGCGCGCTAACCTGGTTTTGTGCGCTGTTACTACTTTCATGAGCTTATCCGTTGAACTAAATGTCCAAATGCTTACAGAAATGTCTTAAACTCATGGCATGTATGCAGTGTATTGAGATGCTTTTCTACCGGTCTTAATGTGCATCTTTATTTTGTGTTTCTAGCCATTATATAAAAGACATTTGTTCTTACAAATGCAAAAATGCCTTTTCCAGGTGTATTAGAACAGGGCTGGCAAGCAGACTTTTCAACTCGTATGGTAATGCCTAAAAAGCCAGGTAGGTGGAGCTGTTACTTGACTTAGATGTTGAGTTAGGCATTTTCTAGTAATGAAGTGTTAGTTTTTAATTAAAAAATCTTGCACAGTATTCTTTTAGATATTTTTATGGGGGCTTAATGCTGCTGTTAAACACGGAATGTTTATGAAATGTAGTGGGTTTGGGTTGGGGTTACAAGTAGTTTGGATTAAACTACATCCTCAAATTAACTTGTTTAAACAAAAGTAGACAGGATATGCTATGATTTCTCCTGCTCCTCCTCTGCTGTTGGCTCTGACTCAGTGGAACATAAGTTGGATGACCTCAAATGACATGCCTTAATTTAATAAAGATGTGTAAAAATATACAGTTTTGAACCTGAGAATTTTTTCAGGAGAAGTAGAGCTTTTTTTGGGGCAAGGATCTAGTGGATCTTTGCGTTCTGAGGAGATCAAGTTGTCGGTATAATTTCCTTTGTTTTTTAAAACTTATTCTACTGGATCTTTTTTCACTGTTATGATGTTGATGACAGAATATCTGTTCCTGCAAAGCTCGGCCTGCAAAAATACTTGGTTTTTTTTTTTTGCTAAACCAGTATCTGTGGCAGACTGAGGCAAAAATAAATGTTAAGCTATGATGGCAGAGATGAGATGACTGCTCTTGAACTGTACAGTGCAGCTCTGGAAGAAGGAGCCAAATTACAGCATATGTAAAAGGGCAATGTCTGTTAGGCTAAGAAAATATACTGTTTGTATGGGCACAAATTTTAGGTATTCAGAGCCCAGAACATTATAATAAACATGTGCCAGGCAAGGTGTTGAAATTTATCCCTCGGGGCACATAACCAACGAGAGGCCTGAGCTTTTGCATGTGATCAGGTTTTTTTTCATGAACTGGTTGCAAAATATGCAGTGCTTTACAAGTACTGAGAGCTAGTTACACGTGGTTCGTTTCCAAAAGCAAGTGCAAGAACTATTTTAGAGGCAAAAGAAAGAGGCTGGAGGTTGTCATCTATTTTGAAACTGCGTGTCTAACCAGCTAAGCCTTGGGTATTCTGCTTTTTAGCTGTGAAGTAAAATGAATGAGCAGGCTTAAAACTGGTCCACTGGGATAACTTGTATTGTGTTTTTTCTTCAGGTGTGCTGGAAGCTTCCTTTAACAGATTTATTCCTTCATCAGGTACTTTCTCTTTATGTATAATCTACTTGCATATATCTAAACTTGTGTGATTAATATAAACACATTTTAACTAGCGGCACAAAATGGGAATTGGGTCCTAGAGAAGTGAATGTCGTTATTTCCCCCTCAAAAAAAACCACCCTAATGAGCTGTTATGGAATCATGTTTTTCCCTCTGTCGTCTTTCCCTCACGTTTTAAGGAGAGTAAGGAACTGATTCCAAAGCAGGGATAGACAGCCCCTGTAAAACAAAGTGGTTTTTTTGGTGAAAACTTCTGACTTACCTGCAGCTTCTTCACTGAGCAACTCTGTCAGTTTTGTGGCTTTTATGACGTGGGGCTTCTGAAGTCTTCCCTATATAAGAAAGTGATCTGCTGGTCTTCCTCAGAGCGCAGCTCTAGATTGAGGTGTAATATCTTGTGTCATGCTGGTTCTCAAAACGCTCTTGTCTTTAGTTCTCAAGATAGTGAGTGACAGCAGATCCGAACTGGTGGCTTGCTGTGTCTAACAGAGTTGCCAAAAGTGTCTTAAATTTGCAGGTTTAATTCCAAGCCAATTTCCAGAGCTGAGGTCTTGCTTTTTGAAAACATTCTTCTGATTGTCAGCCTCCGCTATCATGTACTTGCAGCCCTTAGCAGTGTGTCTACTTAAACCGTATCCTGAATGTTAGTCTTAATTCTTCAGGGAGAGTAAATGCAAATTTCCTGCTATTTTTTATTTCTGATGATTAATTCCCAATTTACCTCCCTGGCTTTAGTCACTTGTCTTCCTACCTATTGTTAAACTGTAATCTCAGGTTAGCTGGCACTCTCCTGCAACCTGTGTGGTACTTGGCTGTGTTTTGTTAGTCAGATAACCCAGTAGATTTATTCAGTATCTTCAGTATGGCAACTTGTAAGGAAGGGAGCAACTGTAGAGCTCCAGGAGCTTTTTTGTCAAGTGGAAGTACTGTCAGTCTTCATTATCCAGATTCTAGTATATGAAAAAAAAAAAGAATCTGGAGACTGCTGACAACTGTTACAGTTATCTTTGCTGTTAGTAACTCTTGGACTCCTTAATGTTGCAGATAACAGAAAAGTAATGTCAGCTAAAGCTGCGTAGGTAGGAGATACAGTTAAGATACAGCTCCATGAGACTCTTTAACAGTCTGATGCATTTAATTTTTTCCTTTTATGATGGATGGTATTGCAGATGGATTTGTTTTCTTAATTTCATTAATGATGCATTTGTTTTATCTTTGTAGAACCTGCTCCGGTTCCACCAATTCCAAATGAACAGCAGTTGGCCAGATTGACTGACTATGTGGCTTTCCTTGAAAATTGATTACCCTGTTCCTGTATTCAGAACAACTTGGGAATCCTGTGTACTGACATTTTTAGAAATCTAGGATTTTTTATTTCATCTCTCTTAAATGTTGCAGCGTCCCCTGCTCAAATGTGTGAAGTATACAGTGTGTGTTAGCCCAATTTGTGTTTTGCCAAAGCCAAGATAGCAATTGAAACAATCCTTTAACTCTTGTAATATTTATTCAGTAGGTACACAGCAGTATTACATAGTAAGTTTTTTTTAATTGACTCATAGCAGAGAGGCAGAAGTTTTTTCAGGTATGTTAGAAACAGAGAAGAAAAAATGAGGTTAACTGTGTTGAGGAATTTCTGCTAGTAGGTTATGTACTTCTGTGGTGAGTACTGCGGTGCTTACCACAGATCAATTGCATGTTGAACTTAAGTACGAAGAGTGGAAGACTGCCCTACGCATATCTGTAGAGAGAAAACATTTTGATGAAACAGTAACTTAAATAAGAAAATAATTTACAATTACTCTTTTGCAAGTATATTTGTGGCATATTTAAAATATTTAAAATTGATTTTTTTTTTCCTGTTGGTCTTTCTGGATTGTTAAATCTTCTTGTTTTCATGTGAGAAACTTCACATTGGGCATATTTTTACAGCGGAATAATTGGAGTCATTTAAGAAAGGCAAATTTTCACTTTGAGGAGGAACTCTTACTTCTGGAAAATTTTGAGTGACATAGGACACCAGATATTTTGCTGGGTAACCATATACCTTCTTGAGGCCTGTCATGACTTGGTTCTTTTCAGTACACTGGGCCGGGATCTACAAGAAATGACACCTCTTACCTGTCTTTAAGCGTTCTGGATCACCTCTGCCGTTACTGGAGAGGAATTAAAAATTAAGAGTAGATATCCCTGAGTAGAGACCAGTTGGGATGGGGATGATAGGTTATGCTGCAATGTCAGTTTGAGGAATACGTTTTCTGTATCGGAGCACTGCTGTGTTAATCTTTGAGAGTGGCTTTTAGAAGCAGAAAGAGGACTTGTATTCACAGGCTTCTTGTTTGTATTATGCTGGTAAAAAGGCTGTGGGAAAATAGTGGTGCTTTAAAGGGCAGTGCATGTCTTCATTTGCTTCTCCCCCTTTTCAAGATCATATTCAGCGGTTTCATCAAAGATGGCAAGTGTGCCGTATGTTGTGATTGTTTTTTCAGTGTGCACTACCTACTGTACATTCTCTTGTTGGAGATGTGTTAGCAGGGAGGAACTATAAACCGTGCACTGCTGCTTTGAGAGCTCCCTTTATGCATAAACACTTACTCAAAATGATTATTTATTTGAAACCCACCTAAGACTTGGATTTCTAAAATTATCTTCAGTGATATTAAAGAACATGTTTACACTGACCTTGTGTACTTGATTTTTTAATTTTCCTTGGGAGTACAGCTGTTGTGGTTTGACTAGTTTTTTTAATGAAGTCTTATTAGTCTAATTTGGGCAGAGCTAACTGAAGATTAGTGCAATACATTATGCCTAGGCAGGTATTTTGAACAGCTTTGTGTGCAGCTATTGTATGGTTTATATTAAAAACACTAGTACCCTTCAGATGTCTGGTAAAATATTCAAAGGCGTAAAGTACTTGAAGAGCTAAATGAAAATATCCCCTTCTGTGTATGTATTGTGCAACTCTGCAGTTGTTTGTAGCACACAGACAACCCTGCTTGCAGCAATGAAAATTAGACATGGTTAAAGGATTACTAGCCACTTGCACTTAATGGTAATAGGAGAGGACCAATGTGAGCACTGGTAATCTGTGTCTGTCTCCAATCTAATATTAAATCTGTCAAAGTAAGCTTGACTCTTCTCTGTCTGGTTCTAACAAGTTTGTAATTTTGCGATCTCTGGTCTGCTGTAAAATTTAAGCTGGCTTTTAGCTTTGGATATGGCATTAACTCCTAACTTGCCTTGAGTACTGTGCTCCCAGCCGCGCTTTTTTGTACTATGTTGGAATCCACACTATTTCAGGTCTTTTTCATCCTTGTTACCCTTTATCACGGTTTCTGCTTCACAAATACTCTTTTTCAGATGGGCTGCTGGTTGCCACTCTTACTAGTCGTGTAGTGGACATAGCGTGGCTCCTAGCAGTGGAATATTTTCTGCTTCTTCCTGATCCTTTCCAAGATTGGCTTTGTTGTAACATCTCTTGACTACTGCCCAGTTCTCAGTGTAGTAATGACAGTGACTCCGAGTATCTTTCAGCAGCAGTGTTAACTAGCTTGGTGGGCACCATTGCATGTCCTCATTCAGGATTTTCCTCTCTGGTTAGTGCGCTGCACACAGGGATAAGATAGCTGAAATTTCAGTTTTGTAAGACACTTCTTCATAATCAGGCTTGCTGTTGACGTCTTGAATTCCTTAATCTTTGCTAACATAAGGAACTTTATCCATGTTGAACATAACAGGTATTACAGTAACTTATGGTAGCTTCCTCCACTGTGAAAACTATCTGCTACTTGCCCTTAGCCATTCCTTTCCCCTTTAGTCTACTAATTGGTGTAGTTTTAGAAACATCGGTTGTATATGGAATAGATTACTTAATGTACATTTATTGATTCCTTGTAGAAAAAGTTAGTGAATTCGAAGCTGCCTACAAAACCAAACCACACTTCCTCAAATACTCTCCTAGGTCTTTTTATTTCTCCTTTTTTTAATAACGAAAATGCTGCCTGATTCCTCTGTCTAGATGCTTGTCTTGTTTTTTTAGGTTTTAAACTGAGCCTGTTCCTCACCTGCCCATTTAAGACTTGGTAAAGGAGGTAGAGGTATTAAATCTTGGAGAAGTAGGGTATTACAGCCAAATGGAATGCTGTGCTTTGTGTCTGGGAATGGGGCGATTGCTTTATTGATGTGAAGTTGAAGTAACACTGGAACAAGTCTTAATCTACTGCCATTGGTACAGCTTACTACAGGCGGCTTTGAGGGATGTTGTTAACTGTCACGAGACCTTTAACGGACTGACTTGACATATATTGAGCTATTAAAGTAAAATTTTTAGTTTTCCAACATTTTCTTAATATTAGTGAATGATTTTATCCTGCAGCAGGCTATCAGCTGGTTCACAGTACCTATAAATAGGAAATCTACCTCCAGGGGCAAGTTTATTGTAGTTCTTCGTGGAGATGGTGTGGATACATTGTCATGATTGGTTTGGTTCCCGAACAGCAGTGTGCCCTGGATCCTCAGAGCAGGAATGAGAGCCTTCTCAAAGTACTATGGAATGATGTGCTTCCCTTTACAAATATTGGATCAGAAAGGTTGGACTTAGAGTAGGTCACTAATGAAATTCACAATTGGATTTAATGGCTGAAGACAAATGCAGCTTTTTCCTCCCAGCAGAGGGTCACTAGGTGGAAAGACAGATGTTACTGTATAACAGGGTTTAATTAGATGAAAAAGACTTAACCAGTCTCTGAAATGTAGAGAGGAATCTGTCCAGAGCTGTGGTTAACCTAGCAAGCAGAGATCTAAGATGATCTTGATAGAAGAGGTAGGAGAGTTCAGCTCTCTTGAAGGCAGTGAGTAGTCTCAGTATGGTAGCTATTTTTAGGCTTACTCAGGGTCTTCTGCCGAGCGTACTTTGATACTATGGGAAAGTGTAAACAGCTTTGTGACACATGGTATTATGAAAGCCAAAATCAGATGTATTTGTAGAAAAGTGGGGGTTTTTCTTCTGGCCTGGACCTATCTTGTGCTAAAATACTGCAGTCTCAAAGGGGTCAAATTCTGCTGAGTGGAAACATTAGTCCATTTGTTAGATGTGATCTATGTGAAAGGATTTCAGCTTATGCTTTTACTGCTCTGGCAAGCCTAGCATAGCTTTGTGCTTCCCTGTCTTGGTAACCAGTGTGTAAATTATTTCCTAAAGTGCGATCTTTCAGCATTTGAATGCTTACCTGGACTGCTTTAACCCTGTGCTTTCAACTCAACAAAGAGGAAGTAGTTTTGTGGTCGTATTTCCTTTTTTAATTGAAACAACTGATGTGGGCTTTGGAGTTCTTCCAAATGCTTTTCCGTCCACAGTGCTGGAACAGTGCTGGAGTGGGAGGACCTTTGGGTTAAGAAACCATTAAGAATTCAGTTGGGAGCAGACGTTCTTGAAGGATTTGAAAAAAGACATTCCATTTCAATTTAGTGTTTTCCATTTTCATCTGCATCCCACATGGAATTGAAGATTGTTTCTTTGCATTTTATTAGGCTCTCCTCTATAGGTCAGTGATGCTAATTTAACTGCCGTTTCAGTCTCTGTAGAGAAAACTGTTTCAGCTCAAAGGTGGTTAAAAAAGGAGAAACTGGGTATGGAGGCAGAGCAGCAGAGTATGCCTCCCTGCTGAAGATTCTCATGGAAGCCTTCTGGAGGCTTTAATAGCAAAACCTAGCAGATTTTCCAGAATCTGATCAGAACTGTCAATAATGCGTTTGGATTGATCCTGCTGCAGATACCATGCTTAGGTAATAGTCTTCCTTGTTTTAGGAATCTGGATTAATTCTGAAACCCAGTGGAGGTTTTTCTGCATTGCTAATCTATAAAGTATGTGCAGAAACTGTCCAGTCCAGTTTCTGAGCATTTGAGAAGCTCCTTTTAAGGGTTAAAAAGGGCATCAGCTCTGCCTGGTGCTAATTATTCTTCTGGAGGCCTGATGAGTTTATTCCGGTGACCGGCTACAGTAGTAGCAGGCACAAGATATACTATGCTTTGTACATCTCACTAGCTTCTTTCCTCTCACCAGAAATATCTCGCAGGGCTTCCAAAATGATTGCTGTGGAGGAAGAGAACTAATAGTGTTATCACTGAGTCTGTATCCTAGCAGCCTAGTTTGTGTAATAGGACACGTTGTGTAGGACAACGGGGGAAATGTGGGGATAGATCTTGGGTGGGTGGTTTGTTCTGCCTGTGTCCTGCTTTGCTGGAGTTGGCTGGGCTGTCATCCAGACGGCATGTTGGTGTTTTCTTACTTCTAGGAAGGACTCTCTGGGCTGGCTGGCTTGGCCCTTCCAGTTCTAGAGCCACAAGCAATTCAAAGCCAGCCCAGAGCCTGGCTTCCTGCATTGAGAGAAGCAGTCCCGGAGCCTTTGTAAGGTGTCTGAAAGTATTTACTAATACGTGTTTGATAAAGTTCAGGAGTGACTAACATGTAAGAGGAAAAAGAAAGGGCTCGCAAGATTATGCTCTTAAGTAGGCTTAGCTTTTTGAAGGCTAGGGCTTGTAAGTCCCTGTGAAAATCCACAGCGAAGCTTTCCTCTTCAGGTCACAATTGACATCAGGAATCTGTTCTAATGCACTTAAATGCTCATCTTCTAATACGTAATACATTGGAATTGCTTTTGTAATATAGTAAATGATTGGCAAGTTTCCTGCAGTCTGCTTAGGAAAGCTAAAATCAAAGCTGAGGTTCATTTGTTATAATTCAGAATATTTGTTTGTCAGAAGCAATGGAAACAAAGTAAATGATTATTCTACCAAGATGCCTCGAAGTACCTAAATATTGAACTAATAGTCTACTGTGCTTTGCAAGTGATCTTAAATCTGAGAAATACTTGGGAATGCTGATGATGGGCCTTGTGGGTTTAAATGTTGGAGCTGGTGCCCTGGGAAATGATGTGAGTCATTGGCCACCTTTGGCAGCTCAGTGCCCTGAGATTTTGTAGCTTCACCTGGCTAGCTGTGGACACTTACTGAAAACAAGAAGAAACCCCCAAAGCCAACAAACTTTTGCCTCTGTCTAGTGTCAGACAAAATACTGTTTTGCAATTGGCTCTCTATGGACAAGTGAAAGGCAAATGAGTTGCTGGTTTGTGATGGGAAGCAAACTTAATCTTTTACATTCTCAGATCATACCAATTAACTTAGGAAGTTTGCAACTTTTTCGAATTGTGTTGAGCAATGGAAAGGAATGTGCATTCCTGGTTTCCTGGATTTAGGATTGGTGCTAGATTCTTCTGTGCTTTTAGAGCAACGGACTTTAGGTGGGATGCTAGGGCTATGTGGCACAACTCGGTATAAATAAACTTAGAGAATATGTTAAGCATTAGTAATCGGGATGCTTGCAGTCAATCCTAAAGCATTGCAGTAAGTAGGATGACTTTCTCTTGAATGTGTTCTCATGTAGTAAAAGTATGAGATTGGGAAGGAGCGAAGATTTTTAGAAGCAGGAACTCAATTGGTTTCTTCTATGTGAGCCTTCTGTTATGCTAGGATAAGCGATAGAACAGAGTGCTGAATCATGACTGGCATCTTACTTTGTATTGTAACAGCCCGTCAAAGCTGAGGTTGGTGTAAAAGTATGTGATGAGAATCCATCTGAGGTGACAAGACTTGTAGATCACTGACTGCACTGCAAACAGAACTTGGCCTCTGATTCACAAGGTAGGGCATGCTCTTGTAGGTGTTTAAAACCTGACAGATGCTTGAGGTATGAAACTTATTTTATTGCTTTTTATGTGGACTTGGGCCTGTCTGAGGTAGAGCATACCAGCTCTTACAGCAGTCCTGAGCTTTACAAACTCAGAATAGGAAGATGACACGCTGTGCTTTCCTGTGCTAATTGGCATCTGTTTTTTAGACTGAGTTTATGCATAAATATGTGGGACTTAGGTACCATACACAGTGAAAGTCCCACTGCATAACTTAATTCTACAGCAAAGGGAATTGTATTTAGTTCAGACATGTTACTGTAGTTTCAACTTGTGTTGCATTTTCAGCCTGTCAGTGCAGTGCAGCTGGTACAAGGTAAATGGAGTATTCAGCTTACCCTGCCCTTAAAAGAGCTCGTATTTGGAAATAACTGATAACTTTGGTATATAGATTTTTACAAATTGGCTAGCTGCATAAATCCTGACTGCTCCCAGATATTTAATGCCTAATGCTGTTGCTATGGTAAAACACAATGGCAAATGGGTTCAGCCTTGGTCTGCTGCATCAGCAGTGTTTGGTCTTTGAGGTTGGGCTCTTGGGACTTAGCTGACTTAAATCCTATGGAGCTGCTTATGTATTTGGTCTCCCAGGCTGGCATGTGCTAAGCTTTGGCGGCATGGAAAACACTGGAGATTGACTTCTCTCCTGTTGCGTGGCAGAGCACCTGCTTGTGACTAAACACAAAATAGGATGTGCAGGTGGGATAAAGTATAACTGTAAAAATACTGGGTGTGTTTTGGGGTGGGACTTGCTATGAAATCTTTGTGGTTGGAAGTCCTGTACTGCATTTTTATTACTAGGACATTACAATTATATCCTTCTCAAGATCAGAAGGGTAAGTGAGTGGTAGCAGCAGAGGGAGGTTTTAGGGACCTTGTGTACACCCAAAACCTGACTGGGGTGAGATGTAGAGAAGACTACATTGCAATAGTAGACACTGCCTAGAACAACTAGTGGGTGTTCAAGAGAAGACTCTGGATTGGTTTTTTCAGTGCTGCGTGGGACAGATGTTAGCTGGAGAACTAATCTGGCTATCATGATATGATTAGGTTTCATGTGTGGTTGGGGAGAGCAGGTCAAATTCTCTATATGGAAATTCTGTTTTAGGAAAGGGATTGAGGCAAAAAAATGAGGTAGTTTAAAACAAAAAAAAAAACACTGCAAAAGGAACCATCAAAGCAAGATGCCTATGTACAACCTGGAGACTTAAAGCCATGTTTTAGAAGTCTAGGTAAAATGTGCCTCACTGCAAGTAGAAGCCTAGCACCCCTGCAAGTGGCTCCATGGGAAAGCTGAAGAGGTGTTTTGGGGGAAAGGTTGGCGCTTAAAGCAGAAAGGTTGTGCAAACAAGGAGTAGAAAAGCCTGTAAAACATGTAAGGTCAAATGTGAACAGGAAATGAAGTGTGAAACCAGAATCCAGCAGTATTTTGCAAAGGGTGTTCAAACTGATGGGTCATAGTTACTGAAATGTATTGCAAGCGGGAAGTCAGCAGGGGAATTGGTAGAAATTGTCTTTGGGGAAAATCATAGATGCTGAACAGCTTTGCATCAGTCCTTGCTGCAGATCCCACCCCAACATGTTCTTTGGAGTTGGGTAGCTTAGGGTCCTAGAGCAAATTTTTAAGCTGAAGGAGGGTAGGTTTAGATTAGGTATTAGGAAAAAATTCTTCCCTGTGAGGGCGGTGAGGCACTGGCACAGGTTGCCCGAAGAAGCTGTGGATGCCCCATCCCTGGAAGTGTTGAAGACCAGGTTAGATGGGGTTTTTTCATTCCTTGGCGATATTGTACGTAATGAAGTGTACGCTTAACATTCTGTCAGATCTGAGAACTTCCTTTGTTTTCTAAGCAGAACGGAGGTTATTTTCTAAATTTTAGGCAAAAAGCATCATCCTGCTGTATGTCCAAGCAGTCAATGGATGAAAAGCTTAGGTTAGAATGTTCAGACCCAAAGGACATGAATGCTCCCTGATTTGTGTGGCACAGCAGCACTTTGCCTCCCATGAACCCCTCAACCTGTGAGGGGTTCAATCTGGTGAGTAAAGCTGAGGATTAGTAAATGCTCCCATGAGGTTCTGAAGAGCAAATTCTGCTTTCATGTTAAAATACTAGCTGATTTGATTACAAGCAAAATGTCTAATTATGAGGGAAGATCCTACTTCTGGTAACAGTGGATCCATGCTGAAGGTCTTGTCTCGGTTTAAATTTCCAGCCCAGTTTCATTTCCACAGAATATTTTGTGTAACTTCAAGTACAGTCAGTGTGAGAACCTTTTGTATGCTACTTGGGATATTTGGAGAGGAAAATTTAGGTCAACGGGAATTGCTCGGATACCATCCAAAGGTTTGGAGTGTCACTGTTAAGTCCTAGCATTGGGGAAAACTCTCTGACCACAGGAAACTATTTAACCTTTTAACATACAAGTTTTTGAGCTGTCTGACAGGGATTACTGGTTCCTCCTTTCTCTTGCTTTCTCTCACTCTTTTTTTTTTTTACCCTGTGTGTCCTGGGAATGGGACATCTTATAATATGTGCGTACAGCACCTGGTGTCTAGCAAAATGTAGTTGATTCCTGGGCTGCTTAGATTCCAGTTAACACTTTATCAAAAGTGAAGAAGCACATGAGAGTGGAATTGGGAGTGGGAAGAATTGTCTGATATGCCAAAAAACATTTTGATATTTTCCCCTGCTGCTCAGTGACTCATCCAAACCATGTGTTGTTACTTGATTTTGCAATAGTTGATGTCCATGGGACAGCCTTAAATGCTAATCATCTGAGGAAGGGTATCTAGACTCATTCTTTCATGCTTTTTGGCTGCCTGTCCAGGTCTCAGCTGGTTTAAGGATTTAACAGAGCACAGCTGAGCTGTTAATTGATTGTGATGAGACTTCTTTGGATGCTGGAGGTGAGCACACCTTTGGGAACAGAAAAGAGAAGAGTTTTACCTTTTTAATGTACAAAAGATTGCTTGGAGATTGCAGTAAGAATGGCCTGAGAGCTGGGTAGATGATGCATAATTTTGAAACCAGATTGTCAACTAGTTGATGGTCTGAAGTTGCCTGAAGTAGGATTAAGTGAGGAGGTGATTGTGCTCTTTCAGAACTTTGAGGGGAAGCTTGTTTCTCATTCAACAAGAATGGGGTTTGCCTTACTGCCTTTAGGCATGTGCCAGAAAAACTAAGGCCACCAGCAGTACTAGAAGTGAGAAGTTTCACTAGAGTTTCTAGTTTCACTAGAGTGAAAGTTTTAGGACTCCAACTTGGAGAATAAATCTTGGAGGGTTATTAACATGGATACCCTGTTGGCAGGTGTTTTTGATCTGTATTTCAGTTCACATACATCCTTGCTCCCTAGAGAGGGAGAGATGTATTTGTCTTATGTGGTTACTGGATGGCTTAATTTTCCCCAAAGTTTAGTCAGTGATGTTTGTCTGCCTTACTACAGTGATGATACATGTGTCTTATCTCCTAACTGGCACCTTGGTGCCTACTTGGAGTTTAAAAGACACTGAAATCAGCCAGCCAGCAGGGAAGAGGAGGATGACAGTAAAGATAGCTTGTTACTATGAGGACTTGAAGGGTTTGTAGGAAGTCTGACCTGGTAAGGGAAATGGGCTTTACTGATCTCTGGAAGGTGAGAAGCCCAGGCTGAAATTTGATTCAGTTGAGGGCAGCACCTGTAGTTGTTCCTCAGCTTTGGTTATGAAGTGCAGAAAAAAGATCTATGACTTCACTTTTTCTGTTAACAGCATTGATTCTCAGCCAGGAAGGAAGAGAGGAGAGCTGTAGTTTATTGGTCAGTCAGATACCTTTGTACCAGAGAGTAAGAGTAATGTTTTTGCAATATAGTTATTTCAGTATGGAGTGCTTTTGTACTAAACACTAAGTAAACTTTCATCCCTTGAGAGCTTTTTTCATTACTAGAATTTGTGATTGGAAAAAAGCTTGAAAACCAAACACTGCCAAGTTTTGCTTGATTGGGGGGTTAAAATGATGCAAAACAGGTAAGCTCTTACCATCTTCCTGACCTGCCCAAGTGCCGTAATTCAGCCAAGGCTTTCAAAACTCAGCAAACTTCAGTTTGAATTTGTGAACCTAAAAGACAGGTCATCTTCAGTGCTTGTTGCAAAAGACTGAAAAAGCTCAAGTTCTTCTTGGCTAAGAAATAAAACCTGATAGGGTTGCACTAAATGATATCCTTTCAAATTGCCCTGCGGGTCACTGTCTGTGACTGCAAAACCTGGGGGAAGGAAAAGAATCAGCATTCTTCTAGTAGCAAGTGAGCCTGTATGGTCTGCAAGTTAATCCACTGGCCCCAGTGAAGTGCCAGGTGGTTTTACCAGTAACTTTGTGAGTAGTTTCCTGAGGTTTTTACCCTTGCCCACTTTTTTTTTTTGTTAGATGGTGAGAACATGCTATTTCCTCCTCACCCAAGGGCTGGCTGTGGAGTGGTTAACCACCTGCCTTGATGGATCACTCCCAGATGGCCTCGGAGAGTCTGGCTGTGCGCATGAAGCAAATGGACATTATGTGCCTTAACTGTTCTCTTGTGTCTTTCTGCAGCATGCTACCCCTTGCACAGAGGGAGTCCTCTTCCTTGATTTGTGGGAGGTTGCAGACATGTGCCAGCTAAGTGCTGTAAATAACATCAGCTAGTCTGCTGCTCTTTCAAGGGAACTTCAGGCTTTCTCTTGAATCAACATTACCTTTAAGCAGAGTTTCCTCGAATTTGCAGAGAACATATGCAGACGTCTCAGGGTGGTGATGGGTTATTTTTGAGCTATGATGAAGCGAGGCGTGTACAGTATGATGTGGTAGAGTGATGCAAACCATGGCTTGCAAAGTTTATTACCACCCACTTCCTTTTCAAAGGAATGAGAGCTTGAAGGAGGAGTGAGGAAAGGAGAGGTGGCATGAAGTTTAGGTTCTCTGTAGTTGTTGAACTGCAGATGCTCATGATGGGACAGAAGGTCCTTCCCTCCTGAGTGTTAGAGATGTTGTATGTTCTCAACGGGAGGTGACAGAGTAAAGGATGAGTAACTTGGGCAACAGCACTGTTTCTGTTGGAGGGCATCTGGTAACCTGAAGATGTGAGATACCTGCAACCTCACTAAGTTTGGTCTAGTTAGTTCACTCAGAGTAAGTTGGCTTTGAAAACAAAAAACAAAGCTGTGAGTTTTGGGTATTTACCTGAGGATGAGATCAGTGACTGTGTCTGGTGCAGAAAATGATACATGCCAGAAGAAGAGATAGGCTCTTGGCTCTGATTTGTTTGGATCTTGAGCTGTGTATACCTCCTCAGGAAACAGTATAACTCTTTTCTTACCTTTGAGATCTGGCTGAGCGTAGGCGCTTGCATAATCAGAAACCACAGATAATCGACAAACGCTGTGGTATCACCTCTGTAAATGAGTATTGCTCCAATACTAAGAAAATCATCTTTGGGTGATAATGTGATCGCACCACTGTATCACTAAAACTATTGTTCAGGTCACGCTCTAAATTTGATTTCTTCAGGTAATGGCTTATACTGGGTGTTTCTGAGTGTAGTCTTAGCAGATGTTTATCCATGTGCTCGTGGAAGTGAGAATGAACACTCACTACTCATTTTCCCCTTCCTGCAAAGTTGGGTTTTTTGGTTGCTGCAGTCAGTAGTTTTATAGTTAAGGCTCCATTTTTTGCCATCCAGCCTAGTACCCATTCCTGCTTTACGTATGAGCAGACATAGGAGAAGGTTCCATGGTGGCTCTGTGTCATGCAAGCCGTGATTTTTTTTTTTTGGTGGGCTGGGCGGATTGCTATCAGCAGCCAAAATACCTTCTCTAAGTATCTGTGAAGATGAGCTGTCAGGGAGTATTGTTTTCCATTTTTGGACTCTTTCTTTCCTGACAGAACATGCTGGGTGATCATGAGATTATAAGCACCACAGCAGACCTTTTTCTAATCCTGTTAGTTCCTGGATCTGCAGACATGGATGGAAAGGATGTGCAGAAAAAGGTATGGGTGGGAGTTGTAAGCTGACCAGACTTTTTCTGGAGCCAAGTATAAGAGCCAAGATAGCAAGATTAGAATAATAAAAAGGAATTTCATGGTGGTAGGGAGTTCATTGTTTCCATCTGGATACTGCTAAAGGAGAAATGTCATGGTACAGTTGGTGAACCTGAAAAGGAAAACCATAAGACGGTCTACATACTTGCGGACAGGGAGGGAGTGAATTTAATCTATTGTTCAAAATTCTGTTTGTTCCCTCAAGCAACCCTTTTCAGAGTAGTTCCGTTCAGCTCCGTGGAGAACAGGTATATTTGCCTAGGCAAGGAGTCAGGTCTGAACCCTTGGTTGGATGACGGTGAGTTTACCGCAAGGACCTGACTTTTTTCCCCCTGTGAGAAATCTTAGTGGCAGCCAGATCTGAGTTCTCATCCATCCTGCAGCCTGTGCATTCACACTGCAAGAAGAGATGTTGATACGCAAGAAAACCATGCCCAGCTTGAGGAAACAGAGGGAAATCTGGCCTCAAATGAGAAGTGCTGAGTAACAAAAGGCAGAACAGCAAATCAGTGGATTCTAGTGTGGTTTTGGGAATGCAGTTAATTTACAGAAACAAGACCTAGCTTGGCTACGTTCAGAGCAACTAGTTCTATGATTTTTCTCGTGTTAGCATAGGGAAATGTCACTTGCTGAGATTCTCACTATTCCTCTGCCGATAGGAAGGCAGAGTCCTGCAAGAATTTATTATCTGCTTGAGATTCAGGTCAGTAGAGTTAATACGCAATCTTTCCAAATTTCTTTGGCGAGCAGCTTCACGTGCTTGCCTTGGTGAGAGTCAGTATGTTGGATGCTTGTTTTTCTTGAGACTTGTATTCAGATTTGCATGCTCACCTGGCTTTTACTTCCATTTTGAGATCCCTTAATATTTACTTGGAGGTTTTGTTGTCACTGATGGAAACCCTCCGATTTTTGTTCTTGCAAGCTTAGAAGTCTTTCAGTTTTTCTGAAGTGAAGATAATTCCCCCTAATGCAGTGCAAGTGCAGAGTGGCTGTTTGAGAGATTTGAAAGCCTTTTTGTGAATAACTGATTTGCATAGAGCGTTAGGGATTTCATTCCCAGACGTGCTGCAAAATACAAGTTTTCATTTCTTCTGTATTATTAGCTGAAGCTGAAAATACTCTGCAGTGATATCAAAAATGTCAACTGAGCTAATGTCTGGAGGAGGAATGGAAGTCTTTTCCTTTGTTGTCTTAGATCCATGTTTGTTTTAAATCTTTTGGCCTCAGCAAAAGGCTGAAAAAGAACAATGTGTTTCTGTAGCTTCCTAGGACTGTCTCGCCTTGGGGGCAAGAGGTCTCTCTTTAAAAAACCATTTCCCGTTCAGTTTATCTCGTAGAGTTTCATCCAGTTCCCACTGTAGTCAGTTACAAGTTTTCTGACTTCAGTGCAAGTTGATTTGGATGAAGATGATGCGATTTGGGAAGAGTTTAGTAGAACTGACTAATTAATGCTTCAAAACAAGGGCCATGCAGGCTTTGCTACTACAAGTAAAACAGATTTTTTTTTTCTTCCAGCTGCTGCAAAGATGAGCAGTAATGTTGACTCTGAAACTTCAAGTTTCACTGTTGGCATGTCATTGTCATTAGAAGTGACAGATGATCAGATTCTCAATACTTGGTTTAGTCCACTGGGAAACTAAAACTTCCCTGGGTTTTTTCCACATAGAAGGGTATAAATTGTTATCGCAATGCTCTATTTTTTTTAATAAGCAACTTCACTGCTTTACTTTCTTTAGGAAAAAAACATTCCAGGATGAATTGAATGATCCCACTGAGGCACTGCTCCAGAGCTGATGAGCTAGGAAGGATGTGGGACTCTAGTCAAGCTGAGAGAAGTATTTTCCCTTTTAGAAAATTCTTGCTGTAACTTGTACTTAGCCAATTTTTGGGTCTTTGGTATATGAAGAGCTTTTAATGAAGCCATAACTGATTCTTGACTAGAATATGACTCTTTGCAGGATTTGCAGAAAATGTTCTTATAATCTCAGGAAAAAGCCATTTAGAAAGAATTTCCAGTTTATTTTATATTTATCTACCTTCCTACAGTCTAGTATTCTGAGTACTAACTGTGGAAGTTCACTGCAGTAGCTGAGCTATCTGAAGAAGGTGGGAAAGCCTCAGGAAGTATTGTAGGCTGTCTGGTGAGCAGAGTGGGTCTCTAAGATGAGCTAATAATCTACGTATCTGAATGTCCCTGCTGCTTTGTATCCATCAGCACTGGGGAAAAAAAATCCTTTCTCATTTCCAGCATTCACCTATAAATTTTAACTTGTATGCCACTAAGTGGTAGAGTATGCAAAACTACCAGACAACTTCTATTGCAGAGTGGCTGTGGATTCAGTAGGAGGTAGCTGGAGGGTATGTAGATCTCTTTCCCCTATCTTCTGGGTAGACGGCTCCTGTATCTAGCTTTGTCCTGCTCTTCAGCTCTTCCACAGGTTGCTGTGCCTGTGTCTTGAGGCCACAAAGACACAATTATGGTGGGAGTGCATTGCATCTAGCAAGGGGTTATGTTTGAAAGAGTTCAAAGAGGAAGGTCTGCTTGTAAGCTGTGACCCCAAGCGTGCCCTAGTGCCTGTCCTGGAAGGCACTGAGGTACCTTGGTTGCAATGCATCTGTACCAGATGGGTGAGCATCCCCATCTCCCTGTGACCCAAGGCTGCTTTGATTTCACAGTACCACCCTGGTAAAGAAAAGGAGTGACAGTGGCACCAGTCCTAGCTATGCAGCCTGTCTGCAAGCAGCAGAGCATGCTTATGGGTATGCTGAGGTCCTTAGAAAGTGAGGCAGAGCAGATGGGCATCTACAAAAGAGGGGGGGAAGTGCATTAAAGCGACTAGTCTGTTACCCAGTTTCTTCCAACATCTTTGCAAATATCGACAATGAGTCATTCTGAAGACTTGTCATTTTTCCTGTGGTTACGAGTTCCCAGACTTTTGTAAGATGTGTCCCATTAGAAACATGGGTCTTCTCCAGACTATTTTACAGTGATCTAGGCTATTACAAACAAAAGTCAAGAAACCTCAGTCAAATGTTTTTTAAAAAAAAGAAACAAAAGGTATCAACACAGTCAAGGTAAGTGTAAGGGGCAGTGTCCTGATTGGTGTATGGATATAAACTACATCCTATTTGTCCTAGACCGGAATTAAGGAATATACATTTAACTGTTTAGGTACCTAGCATCAATGCTTTAGGAAAATGATCCAATGTTTCCTTATGCTAGGATGTTTGTAATAGATGTGCTTTATTGTGCCCATCTTTTTGGGAAGAGAATAGGACTTGGGAGTTGTCTTCACCATTTATATTTTGAGACCCAAACAGATAGTAGGAACAACACATCTTTAAGAACATGTGAGACAAAAGATGGAGTCCTGTCCTCACTGAGAGGACAAGGATCCTATCTCAAGTCTAGCACAACATCCAGAGAACACATCTGGTCAGATGACAAAAGGAGGAGAACTCTGGTAAGGAACTTTGCAGGCTGTGCTTGGAAGCCACTGAGAACAAGACTGCTTAAAGCATAGAAAACAGCAGAGGGAAAGGGGGAAGGAAAAATAGAAATGGACATGTTTAACCTTTGATTCAAATTTATTTCTCTTTTCCCCTATCTTCCATGTGAGGGAGAAGACAGGGCTGCTTTCCCCTTTGCCTTTAAATTTCCTGCTGTCTTTAGGCACCTACTACAGAACTTAAGTTCTACTAAATGACTAAATTTCCCTGATATAGACACCAAGAATATTAAGTGGGGGAGGCTGAACTCCAGAAATACTGGCATATCCAGAGTCCGATCAATTTAACAGCACACCACAAGATCACTTTCCTCCCTGCTGTATCATATCCAACACAGTGGCAAATGATGTTTTTCCCTAGTAATAGCCTTCTTGGGCAGTAGTCACGCAGTGGGAGGGGTGAATTAAAAGCTCTTGACTACAAGGAAAGTCTTCCTACTCAGAGTTATTGGAGGACTCTCCTTGTATGTCACAGATGCCGCTGGCAAACAAAAACTCTTAGCTTCTTGTCCCTGTAGCAGTTGTAATAGAATTTGACATGCTGCTCTGACATCCTTCAACATGCATGTCTGAAACCTGATGGGTTTTAGCTATTTGTATTCTGTGCTTGGTGGAGCTGATATCCCTCGCCACTGCAACATTTGTGTTGTAATGCATGTGTTGGAGTGGTCAGATCTATAGCAGCAAAATCAGTCAGTAGGAAGAATAACTGGGGAAATTAATCCTCACCACCTTTAAAGCATTATATGGTATTTTGGCCTGGCAAATCACTTTTTCAGGTATCCCAAATTAATTAACATTCATAAAAAGTAGTAGTTGCAGACAAAGGCAAAGAGATTGGGACTTTGAGGATGAGCTATGACACTCGGGATTACATTCACCACTTAAGTATGTGACTGGGGGAAAGAAGAGGCAGAAGATGATGTTAAGAAATCCTGTATTTTACAGCACTTCCCCCACATTCCCCCCCTCCCTGCTTTTTTTAATGTGATATAGCATGTTTTTGTGTGCCTAACTGCTCTGGATCCTGTGGAATGAGGTACCTGAGATGATAGGTGAGATGGATTTAGCCAAAAGATCCTGGGAAAGGAGCTCAGGCTTTGAAAGAGGGTAAGACAGTATGGACCCAAAAATCTTTTGGCAAGGTTATTAACTCAGCAAAGGCTTGCATTAAGTTTGAGGTTTGGATTAGAGCTGGTTCCTTTTTTTTAACTAGGTCATGAAGATTGTTGCAGTTTTGCAACCCTCTCAGGTGCACGCTGTGGACCAAATAGAAATTCCTTGCAGTCTAGCAGCTCAGGGATACTTTGCCATGTTTGCAACACACGAAGAAACCTGAACAACAACCTGCTGTTTAAAACTCGATTGTGCTTGTGTTCAGGGAGGGAGAGAAGGCTGGCTGTAGCCTGCATGCTGAGTTTGATTACCTGTGGCATCCTTGTGTCTGTGTAGCCCAGTAGCATGTTGGGGAATGAATCAGTGGGGAGAGGAGCTGTAATAGGTTATGGTGAACAATTTTTACCCAATGCAGAACAGAATAGGTCTTTCAGCTATTTTGGAGCTGGGTTGACTAATGCCAGGAGGAGACCTTTCTCTGGTTTTCCCCTGACTGTCTCTTGGGCTCACTTGTTGTTCTTACAGTGGTAGTTTATGTTGCGTGGACTGCAAGTAGAGAGTGTCTTCCTCTGACACATCTCTGCCTTGCACCCCTCCTGCTCCCGGAGACCGCTGCTGGCACAAATGCCTCCTTGAAGAGGTTAAAGAAATGGCTGTGTTGGATTCATTGCAGGATGGGGCTGGTAGGAAATTGAGTGGTGCGCAGTGCCAAACCCATGATGTGTGTGCTCTTTCCATTGGGAACACTGAGTCATAAAACGAAATAAAAAGCTGTTACATTTCTGCAGGATGAAAAAACGGGCCCCAGTCTAGCCTCTCTCATGCACTGACACAATCTCTGTCCAGTGAACGCTTTCTCTATTATAGGTTATGAAACCTGGCTCCCCTTGGTAGAAATTCAATTTATTTCAGCTGAAAAGAATTGGGTGTCACCTTGGATGGGCCTTCTCCCTCACCCCCAGTCAGGGCCAAGCACTGGTCTTGTGACTTTCTAAATACAATCCATGTTACTTGCTGTTATTTTAATTCAGCTGAGAAGAGCTTGGCAATGTCTCCACTTGGTTGTGTTGTCAGCTGGTTGTGCTGCTGATCAGTTGTCCAAGGTATGCTTGATAGAAACTAGAGAAGGAAGCGCTTCTAATAGCTGTGGTTCCCACTTCTAATTCCTGTTTCAAGCGCAGAGCAGGAGTGTAAGATATCAACAGAAGTAATACCAGATAATGAGAGGCAAGGAAGCTTAGGAGAGGACATGAGTATTCTCAATTTCTGCATCCAGCATAAGGTGCACTAGTTAAGGACCAGGTTTTATTGTATGACCAGTTACAAAGTGATTGCAATGTGTCTATGCAGTTTTCTACATACGTAGTTAAAGCTTAGGCAAAAAAAAATTGCTTCTAATTATTGCAATTATGAACTGAGATACACAGTTAAATTGCAGTTTATATTACTGTGTCTGTAGATGAGCCATGGTCTCAAACTATCTGAGATTTCTGCAAATGCCTCTACATTGCCTCAAATATGAACTGCAGTATCATTTGAATTGTGTGACAGAGCTCAAACTGCCGTTGGTAGAAGCAGGTACTATGAGTAAAAGGTAAACAGAATCTGACAAGAACAAATAAGGAATGTTTTGCCTTGTTAGGGCTCAGCTGAAGAAATTGCTGCTGCTTCTGCACACCGTAGCAGTTGATAATTGCGAGTTGTCCTGTGCCTTAGCTGAAACCTGTTACTCGTGGTTTGTGCGGTCTGGGCATGGATGCTCAGCTACTGTGGTTTTGCTGGTGGGCAGGTAAGTTGTTGAGACAGTGTAACTTGATTGTTTGGACACTGAATAGTAGGATGTCCGGAGTGGTGCCACTTTGATGAGATGGAAGCATGACCTAGTTAATGCAGTAGCTAACTAGCTGGAATAGTCCAGCTACTGCTTGTCAGAAGGCTTCATGTCAGGAATAACTTCATGGATGTAGACTTGCAAAGGCGGCTTTCAAGCTTCAGAGGATGCTAGTTTTGCTTGGGCCGATACTGATGAAGCTTTGAGTGAGCAGGAATGCCAGCTTGACAATCCTGTCTCTTTGGCCATTGCTGAAAGTCAGAAGAGCAGCCAGTTTGTGGCTGAGAAGAGTCTGGGGAGCCTGGGCGGTAGTGCTGTACTCTGGCTACTGGCTCATAGATAGGTGTTACCCTTGTGCATTTGCACTCTGCTTGTATTAGCCACGTGATGTGGACAGGAGGTGTGGTAAAGTCTGTCCTTATCTGAATCCAAAGTATTGGTGGCAATTGGGTGCTTGCTTCATTTTGTGCTGTTGGTTCTCATGGCCAGGAACAGCTGCCTGCCTGCATTTTGGTGCATTTGGTGAGCTAATGGGAATGAAATCTAGGTGGTGTAAAGGTGGCATTGCTGTTTTCACAAGGCTCACTCTTCCAAGCAGTGCCTCCTGTGAGGTGTATACTTAGGGGCAATTCTGCTGTTCTGCCCTCCAGTGGGATGTACGAGCGAGATTACAGTTACTTGGTGACTATTGGATTTGTCTCCAAAGTCCTGCTTCGGCCACTAAATTCAATTGTAGATAACGTTGTGCTAGTGAAAAAATTCTTGTTGTTTTGATTGGGCTTGACTCACTTTAACCAGTGTGTTTTTCATGTACTTTGGGAACGCATCCTTGCTTTTCAGTTCAGCATTCTGGATAAAACACTGAAGTTATCAGTGCGTGTGAATTTCTGGAGGCAGGGTGGTTTCCTGCTCGCAATGGGAACAGAATTAAGAGCCAGGAGCTCTGTTTAAATCCCTTTGTTATTAGCAGAGTGCGCTGTGGACTTTGGCATTCCCTAATTCTGCTTCTCTATCTGCAAACTGGAGGTAATTATGGTACTTAGCGTTTGTGGGAATGTGGAGGATTACTTGAGATGTATGCAGCCCCTTTAAAAATGTAAAGTGATACATCTGTTGAGTATTAATGGTTTGTTAAATTTATTGAGCGCTTTGGGATTGTTCAATGGAAGACCTTATATAAATGGCACTTAATTATTGTTATTACTAGAAAAGTACTAGCACAAAAGCAGCAGTTATCTGGGAATCCATGAAACAAAGGTCTGGAGCATGCTGCCAACATCTGTTATCACTTAAAACTTCAGCCACTTAAAACATGAGCCACTCTGACTTGGAGACACACACGGAGGAGTCGTTTTGTGATTGCTGAGTTGTGGCAATCTTCGGTCAAGCTGTTTGCATGCTGAATGTATTCTGTCCACCTTACCCCATTGGAAGTACTCTGCCCTGCTATGATTGTCGCAGGGATTGCAGGATACTCTTATTCCAGGTCTGCTTTAAACATTGCTGTTTCCTTCCTCACAGAATATAACAAAAATGTGCACTGATGTTTTTCGTTTGTGACCTCAAATGTCCTCACAAACATGGGCAGGACTGTACTGTAGAGCACAGAGCAAGGTTTTCCAAGGCAGGTAATGAAGCTTTCTATTTCTAGAGGCCCTCACGGCTCCTCCAAGCTCTTGGGTTTCAGTATGTGGAAAGATCCATTAGTATGCGGTGTTTGGCTCTGGGTGCACAATCTGCTGTGCTCGTGGAGCAGTGGGAAGCTCTACTCCATAACCTCGCAGCACCAGTGTACTGTGAGCCATCTACCCAGTGGCTTCAGAAGAGAAGATGAAATCTGCCCCTAATGTTGATTGCCAATGATTGTGGCGTTCTTATTAGGCCCATTTCCTAGCAATTTCCATGATACTGGGATGAATTCACTGCCCAACTTGCTTCTAGCCCTTCCTGTGGGTTAAGAACAGGAGAGGAAACGGGGCAGGGCAAAGGGATTTTTTTAATGGTCCTATTTGTATCAATATTGCAGACCAATAAGCCATCAACTGGCTTGTGATTGTGAGCAAAGCTGTTGGTCGTGAGGAGCAGGTAGTGTGAATGACTGGAAAAGTTTTGTATGGTGACTGAACTCAAATAAATTCTTCCATAGCAGCTAAAACTGATCGCTTAGCCGTTTTGAAAGTGTATTCAGCTAAAACCAAAGCCCATCATTCATGAAAGAAGGTGCCACTGCTCTCTTTAACCTACTAGCTAAATATAATCCTGGGGTGTGGGAGTTTCCAAATCTTTATTTATGGATTTTTGTTATTGTGTAGGACCAGGAGCTGTAGAAGAGAGGCCCAGGCCAGAATATCAGATGCATGAACAGCCCTTCTAGGACACGTAAGATTCCACTTGAAGCTTAGTTTTATATCAGGTTGAGGAAGAGGTTGCATCTCAGAGGTCTCCTGTGTCACATGGACTTCCTAATCACAAGAGGAGGGGAAGGGAGGGCTGCACCTCCATCCCCTCTCCGGTCTCTCAAGCAGCCTCACATTCCCTGGGATGCTTCATGTAGATCCATCGGCTCTAATTTTTTCCCCACAATGATCATAATGGCATTTAACTCTATTTTATGCATAAATACTTTATTATTCAGCAAAATCTTTTGTTAGTGGTTGGGAGGAAAGAGAAGGACAGATGCTAAAATCTATAGATTCTTTTCCTATGAGATCTTTCTTCTGGCTTCAGCAGCCTAACTATAAATGGAGGCCAAAAAAAAAAAATGAAGCCATGAATAATCTAAGTACTTTTTCTCCTGTTTCATCTTCCCTGCTCTTATTGACATTTTTGTTGCTTTTTCCACCCTGCCTAGATGTAGATGGATGTTTCCTCCAGCATCTGCCCACCCATGAATCAATCCCAACAAAGGCTTGTGGTTGCTCAGCACGCTTGCATTAGTAATATTTTGGCGAAGAGTAGTGCCAGTCACAGGAGTGCCCTGTGCTCAGGACACATCTGTGATTGCTCTTGCACTTGCTTTGCCAGAATCCTAGGAAGGAAGATTGCCTCAACAGCTCATAGCTTCATGGCTCAGGGAAGAGTGGTACTGTTCCCTGTTCTTAGACCCGTCTTTTGTGCAGCACAAGCTGTGCAGCCTCCCTTTGCTCTGTATGACAGAGATCCTTGCAGGAGTAAGGTGTGCCAAAGATGAATTGGTTTGCAGATAATGGCAACAGGAGCTGTAATTTCCGCAGATAAATCTGTGGATTCTGGTTTTGACCGTGAGTCCGTGGCTTTCCTGCTTGTGTGCTGCACTGTAAGAGTGCACAGTAGGGGAAAGGTGTAATTTGGGTATGGAAGGTGAGTCCTTTTGCCACTGGTGCAGGAGAATGGAACTTAATATTTGTGAACTCTTGTTTTGCAGAAATCTTATTTCTTCAGAGCAGTGGATATGTATTTCCTTCCAAAGGCAAGCAGGAGAACATTGCATTTACGACTTGTCAAATACAGGCTACGCTTCAAATTGTGCAAAGTAGTGCATATCGTGTATCGTTCCCAATTCAGACTGCTTGGTTTCACTACTTCATGATCTACACAATTACTGATGTTTAATAGGATAATTCCCTTGCTTAATAAGGAGCTATTTTTTTTTTTCCTCCTAGTCTTGAAGTTTCCCCTTAGGAACAATTAAAGCTGATTCCTGATACTTTAACTTTGACATTGCCTTTGATACTTTTCTAATCAGACAATGTCTTGAGTATTGTTGGTCCCTAGTGGTTTAGAAACCGTAAGTCAAAACTTCAAAGACTGAAAAATTAAAACAAAATTATTTTTTCTACATCTTCTGTTTCTAAATTGTTTAGGGCTTGTTAGTTCCCATTCCCAAGGCCTTCCTGAACTGTAGAAGCTAGCTAACTCGGTTTTTTATCACAAAGATGACTGCCAGAGCAGCACCTTGAATAAAATACTAGGTACTGCAAAAGTTGTCAGTGTTGATTGTGCGGGATGCTGTTGGTTTATTGCTCCCTGTGCCAATTCTAAGCATTCAATGATGCTGAATATTGCTCAGAGTCTGATTAAAATGTTGATGTGCTCATCCTCAAGTTGTCTGCACAAGAAGGTACCAGGGTTGAAGTTCAGGTAGATGGGATGGCCCTGCTGTGAGCTTTCCAGAATTTCAAATCTAGGCTCTACGTGGAACACATTGAGCCATCCCCCTTACATATGCATTCCCTAGCAGGGATACTGTGCTCAGGACAAGCACCAGTGTGTTTGGGAGAGATTATTTCCAGTCTTATGCTGAGGGCATGTACAGCTATGATAGTGCACAATGTCAGGGAGAAATAAAGCCTGTGCTGCTGCAGCTCAGTTTGCACTCTAGTTTTCTAATGGTTTCAGGCCTTGTTACTGCTGAATTTGTTCCTCGGGACGATTCAGCACATCTATACTGGGGATTTTATTTGGAACTGAAAAGAAAGCATGATCCTCCTGCATTTCAGGCCCTCTTGGATCAAGGGCTGGATGAATTTTCTATCTTCCTCTGCAGTAGTTTCAGGAAATGTTGTTTTGTTCCTGGTGATGCTCCATCAGAGTTGCTCTGAGGAGACGCTCTGGCTGACACGCAGCTCAAGCTTTGGCGCTTGCTCCAGAAACACTTCTGCCAAATGCCTCGCCACTGAGTTACTGCTCCCGAGTGCCAACTGTTTGCTCTTTGCAAGGTGGGGAACTGCTGGGGAAGGGAAGCGTTTTGTGAATCACAACTCCCACGCCCTCGCATACCCGCTAATTCCCAGCCAAAATACTTTCACCCTTACTCAGACACCAGATACCACCTTTACTCCAGAATCTTTTCCATCCATGCTTTAGGCTGTCATGCATAAAGGAGATGAGATGCTCTGGGGCTTTGCTGAAAAGACAGATGGTTGACCTGAAGCAATAAATATACGTGTGCCTGCGTCAGACGTTTCAGTTACCTTAGTGACTTCTGTTCTCTTCTGTTTCTGCTGTCAGCTGCCATCACCAATGCAGAGGTGACAGCAGAAAGAGGATTGAGTTACCCATCAGTTTGGTTGTAGAAATATCTTGCAGCTTGACAAGAAGCAGTATCAATTTTTTAAGTGGCTGCTTTGAGAAGCTTTCTCAGCTCTGCTAGCTTTCAGTGGGAATGTGCTAGGCCTTCACTGGATGTATATTTGATAGTAACCCAGAAAGATAAAGACCCAAGAGGGAATATTCTATGTAGTAACAAGGATTTGTTGCAGTATGGCCTCTTTTAAGCACCTTAAAGCATGTGCTGGCTGGCATTCTAAAATGGCTTAATATTAAGATCCATGTGTGTTGATGCCAGACAGGACCCATTCAATCATTTGTCTGAACTTTTAGATGCTACAAAAATTGTACTCAGTGTAACAGGTCGTATTGTGTTTGTGCTGCTGATGTGAGTGGTTGAAATTGAGGTTTCTTAAACCTAGGACAAGTCTGAGAGGAAAGTGCTTCCTGGATCTGCGTAGATCCCACTATTGGAAGTGAAACGGTATAGTGTGCAGCAAGCAAGTCAGATAACTTCTTCTGCGTCCCCTTGGGAAGGGGGTGAGGTGGGTGCTGTTTGTACCACTGAGGCTTGAGGCAGCAGTACAAAATCAGGGTAGAGGCAACACATGTGGAGACCCACAATCTAGAGTCTGCAGCTACAAAGGTGGACCTGAACCCTTCTGCTGGGCTAGACATGAAGTATGTTCTGGCACAATGTCAGAACATGACACAAGTCTGAATCCACGACATTTCAGGGGCGGGAAGCTCAGCCTCAGAGAAAGGGAGCATCAAGTCAGATATTCTCTTCTCTCCATAACTATTTTCACTGTTCTTACTGTGTAGAGAAAAGTTGGGTAATGGTGTTATTACTGGCACAGAGCATTTGAAGGACCTGGGTGTGTCAGGCAACACCTGAAGCTCTCATGATCTTATGACACTAGCAGAGCCTGGAAAGGAAGGGATTGTGTTTTTCTTGCTGGTGTGAAGTGGTGGAAACAAACAACCCTACTGTTGCAACATTAGTCATGAAGGTATAGGTATTGATAACCCTTTCTCCTGTATGTTGGGGTGGTAAGAGTGGTGTTGCCACAGTCTGTCTTTCCTTTCCCATCTCTATCATTTAAGGATGGCCTGCTTGCATGTGACTCTTCCTGGATGTAATGGAAGGATATTTGTCCTGTACTTTGAGTTGGTGTTTGGATACCCAGTGAAATGAATGGATGTTAACTGGCCAAATCCCATCAGGCACATCTTGTCCTCAGAGAGATTCCCAGGGCTGAATCTGCTAGCTACAGTAAGTGTTACTCAAATATGAATAGGGCCACCTCAGTTGGTGGTTGATGTTGAAGGCTGGTAAGAGTGACTGCAGCTGCCTCATGCTTTGAGGAGGCAATGCCAGGCAGGAGTTTGTCACTAAATAAGTGACTGATACTATTACCTCCACCCTGTTCCCCTCCCTCAAGCTAAAGCTTTCCATGGAAATTTTAGCTGCGTTGGCTCTGGCTGAGGCTTCAGGCGTAGAAACATCCTTGCGCTTCTGCTTGTGTTCAGGTCTTTAATAAAACACAGCAGTGAGCCAACCACTGTGAGCTTGCTGGTTAGCGTGGCCTTCCAGTGATTGACAGATAAAAAGTTGGCCTTGGCCCCCAAGATGGTGGTTGTTATTTTCTTTATGGTCATGCCTAATAGTCTCCAGGGTGTTCAGGTTACAGAAAGGGGGTGACTCAGCTATATCAACATCTGAACTGCCTTACGATGCTGTCTGTCTCTTCATTAACCATGTGAAGAGCTTGAGTAAACTGGGAGTGGAGCTCAATGCCTGTGGTTAGCTGGGTTGAATCTTGGCCATGGTGAGGCAGCTTCTCCCTAACTCGATGATAAACCATAGACAAGTTTAGCTGGCACTAAGCATTAGGAACCTTTGTTTTGGAAAGAAATTTGGCATTAGAAAACAGAGTCAAGATGCTTATTTTCTTCAGGACTAAGATACACAGAACTTCAGGATGTGGTTCGGCCTCTTTCACAACCGGAGAGTAGCATTTTGTTTTGCTCACAGCTTTATTTAATGTGATGGGCTACTCAGGCTTTAAAGAGCTGGTTCAGCTGGAGTCAGGTCTTCAAGAATCTGCAGAAGTTCACACTGGGAAGGTGTGGCAGAGCCAGAAATAAACCCTATGTTTCCAGAGCCTTGGTTGTCATCACTGTAAGGCGGTTCTCAAGGTGCTTTGTGTTCCTTGTCTTCTATGAAAAGAAGGCCAGACTAGACTGTCTGTCTTGAGTTTTTCTTGTTGCAAGCAGCAAGGGGAGATTGACTCCTTCCAGTGGCAATGAGAATAGCCTCTGTGTTGAAGTCCATAAACTGCGAGAGATTAAGCGGAACATTATGTACAAATTAGAAATGTAACTTTGCCCAAGAACTAAAGATGCAGGAAAAAGTTGTGGCCTTGGCAGCAGCCTGGAACATACAGCAAGTACTTATGTTGGGTGTGGGAGGTAATGCCATTACTTACTACCATCGCAGGAGAAGCTTTGAGTCTGTCTTGCAAGGGTTGCTGGAGGCTTCCAGGGAGCAGGGAACTCACCAAGGCTGTGGGGGAATGCTGTAAGTGCTCTAAACCAAAACAGCCGCTCGTTAGCCATTGCCTTAAATCTCTGAACCCACTCTGCTCCCGAAGCTGAACATGCTCCAGGCAAACTCATGCAGCTTAGGCACTTGAATTAGAAAGAAGCAGGAGGCACTCAGTTTTTTTTCTTTTTATCTGGGAGACAGAGGTACAAACACACCTAGTACAAACTGATTTTTTTCACTGTGTCTGGGTGGGAAAGAGGTTTTTAATAGGAATGAAGAAAGATGACCTGTAATTCCTTTTTCCATTTGAAATCTGAGGGGGTAGAAATCACACCTATAATAAAAAGAAAAGTATGTTACTGGAACTGTTGAGGACATGAAAAATTTCTTACAGTTCAGCTTCAACAGCTGAGCTTGGAAAAAATACGTAGAAGAAAGAAACATTGTTTGAAACTGAAGCCATTTCAGGCTCTAAACTTGGAATTTTTCCCTTGAAAAATGTTACAGCGAAACATCTTGAGAAATTTGAAACTTAACGCTCATCTGAAATAACTCTTTCCTATGAATATTTTCATTTTTAATGAGGTCTCTATTTGCTCCAATGTCTTAGTGAAATATTCTTAAATAATTCTTATACCCCTAAAAAAGTCTCTTCCCTGCATTCCAGCCAACTGTGATTGAAAGAATGTTTTCAATGCAAAGAGAAGATAGTTGAGGTATATTTGCATCAGTGAGCACTTAAAAGTTCAAAGCCCCACTCAGTCATTCTGATCTGCTGAGTGATACTATATACTCTAGACTGAAGAGACCAGGCTCGATGCTTGGTGGTTTTTTCCTTCTCTTTTTAAATTCCTGGCTGTATAAGTATCACAGGAAATTGCTGCCATGCTTGGAACACTCTTGGGTATCAGAACTCGATCAAACTTTCCCATCGGTCATCCTCAGGTACTCAAGGTACTTCAGGCCAGTGTAGGGAAAGGTTCCTGGCTAGGGCAATTTGGAGCATCTGGAGTAGGTTTCTGATGTGCCTTGCCCTCGAGTGGTCTCTTTCTACATCAAGTGATTGGAGAGAGATTCTGGCTGGTGGTGTTTAGATCCCTAGACAAGTGTGATGTCATCATCGCCTTGTGAAATCCTGGCTTGCTGAAGTGATGAGGACGTCACCATTGACATCCGTGCACCTGGGGTTTCACAGACAGTGGCTAGGCATGATGTTCTTATTCCATCCAGTTCTTTTGGGGGTTCTGTGTGTTAAAAGCCACAAGGAAGACATCTGGCACTGTGCCTCCTGGGTGATGTCATGGACTGTGATTCTTAAAAGGTCGCTACGTGCACGGGAAAGAATTTGATCTTGTACAAACAGGACAGCCACATGCGGTTATGGTCAACTTACATGTTCTGTTTCCCAGTCAGTATATGCTGTTCGGCTGAGATGCATCCCTCTTGGTTTTGCTTGCCCGCAGTCTTCAGCTGACATGATGAAGGCAACACCAAGTAGGAACTGCATTAAACAGTTCCTTCATTCTTCTTCTCTGATCTTCTGATTTTACCCTCTTCTCTTCCTCTGTTTTATATAAAACACTGAACAGAAGCATGCTGGGGGTTTGTTTTGACTTGCCATTAGTTGAAAACAGCATAAGGCTCTCAGTGTGCAAGCAGAGGGGGCAGGACTCTGAAAGGTGGGGCTGGGGATGATAGATTATGATTTTTAAAGTCTTTAAACCAACAAGGCTGCCATCATCTAACTTTTTCTGGGTGCCAGTGGTGGGATATTAATGGAAGGTCTGCAGAACACAGCTTGGCCAGGGCTAGATTAAAGTATTAGCTTGCAAAGGCTGTATGTGAACTCCATTACTCAGAACTCAAAAATGGCAAAGCAAAATTAATGTGAACCAATAATATGAGAAAGCAGAAGCTTTTCTACGTTTAAGAGCATAAGAACGGCTCTGCTGGGTCAGATCACAGCTCTGCCTGACTCAGCATCTCATTCCTAGCACGGACCCCGGGTAGAAGCGTGGAAGGACCATAAAAATAAAGCACGTATGTAACAACACTTCTCCCGGATAATCGGCAGATCTCCAGCAATTGTGTCTGGGAGGCTTCCTGAGCCAGAGATGATTTATTTGTGTTTATGGAAAGCAACTGTTTATCAAGGACTGTAGTGACAGGACAAGGGGTAATGGGTTTAAACTGAAGGAGGGTAGATTTAGATTAGATGTTAGAAAGAAATTCTTCACTGTCAGAGTGGTGAGGCACTGGAACAGGTTGCCCAGAGAGGTTGTGGAGGCTCCATCGCTGGAAGTGTTTAGGACCAGGTTGGATGGGGCTTTGAACAGCCTGGTCTAGTGGCTGTAGTTTGCCTGGCAGCCTGACTGTGAGGACAGCTTGTTATCACGGGGTGCGGGAGGTGCCCGGCTGCCTCCAGGTCCTGCCTGTGGTGCCAGTGCAGGCCTGAAGGGTCGGTGAGGAGGAGATGCTTCAGGAACATCAGGCAGGGAGAGAGCAGCGCGCTCAGCTCTTGAACTGGTAAGTGAGGAAACTCAGGCTGCAATATATCTATCACTTCTAATTGAAAAGATTGCTCTCTGCAGAGGCTGAATTAGCTCGTAAGTTAGGATATCCAGTTTACCGCGGCTACAAGCAGCCGTGTGTGTGCTGTCTCCTTTGTGAAGTTACCTTGGATGCCCTGCCTTTCCATGACCATAAGATGGAACATGACTAGGCTTTGGCTTTCCCCAGGGCAGTGACATCCCCCGTACTTTTACAGGCACTTCAGTTCAGACCAAGTCTAATTACATTAGGCATCACAGGCTGAAGTCAAACACATGTAGGGATGATGCCAAGCAATAACCCTTGCCATATCCCTGGACTGCACTAGAAGTCACTCTTGTTCTGTACTGAGGCTGTTCCAGTAATTTACTGGCAGTTAGTAAAGAAATATGTCACCATTAAAGATGCCACTGAGCCTAGCCCATTTGTCTGCTGATGGAGACATTCCTTGTCTGGCTTCCTCGTGAATAACAGGGAGAGTGAAAACTAACTTGCCAAGCCTCCTACTCAAATTTTTTCCTGAGAATATTAATCTAGGGTCCTGATGCTGTTCTCCAGAAGTCTCCTAGGTAGCCACGCCAAAAGAACAGGAGGGACTTCAGGAGCTGGTCCAAAGTCCTACAGCTTCCAACCTTGTTTGTGCCATGAAGTTTCCACTGTGGCTTTGCAAGACCAGTGAGTTTCTGAGCACCAAAGCAACGAGTGTCTAAGATGCTGTTCACTAGTTTCAGTGCATCCCACTGAGGCCAGTGGGATCCAGGTAGAAAGGCATGTTTTTCTTCACTATCCAAATTGTGATATGATGGAAGGAGCTTCAGGTGTGGTTCCTACTCTTTTTCCAGTGTAATCACTGTGAAATCAGCTCTATTTATTGCTCTGTTTATCTGCCTCTAAGAGGTACTGCAATATTTACTTCCCGGTATGAATTTAGAGTTGTTTGCTTAGGAAGAGTGGATAAAGGTGCAGATCTGAATGGACAGCAAGGTCTTAGGGTCAGAGTTTGAATCCACTACTCAAGTGGGTGGCGTACATTTTCCAGGGTGGTTCCAGGAAGATTAGAGTAACTACTTTGCAAAATGGGTGACTTTAATCTTTTGGGATTTTTCTGTGTCTTGGTGAGCTACCATGCTGACAGGAATACTGTTAACCTTAGATTGCTGCCCCCTTTTTTTTCCTTTTTGTGCACTGAACTATAAATGCTAGAGCCTCAGCCACAAGCCTTGCTTTAATTAGGTCTGCTTCAAACAGCAGACGTACACACATGCTATGAAAAATTATGGGCTGTCGCTGCCAAGGATGCCATCAAATGACTGAGTGAAAGGGAACATTTACAAACAAATAAAACCCCTTATTAAGGACATTATTAATGGAAGGCCTTCGAACAAAATAACCTCATTTTGAGGGGGAGGGGGGTATTTTTTTGAAAGCTGCTTTTTTTTCTTTCCTTTTAGTAAGCTTCATGGGAAGATAAATATCGTGCAATTCCTCCAAAAGAAGTGACTGAAGATGGTCAGCATCATACGGGTCAGTACTTTGAAACCTGAAGGTTTCGCAACAGCTCATGTCATGTGTCTGTCCACCCTTGCCATTTTGCACAGATGTAATGAACTTCACGCCTGTTCTAATAAGCACCTCAGGTCTGATGAGGATCTGTGAGGTGGAAATTCAGGAGTGAGGGGCGGGGGGAACAAAAAATTCATACCTTTATTTGGTTTTGGTTAGCTAGGTTTGCAGGACTGGAAAATATGACTTGGCACTTCAGGTTTCATTTAGCAAATGGGGGTGAATAGCCAGGAGGTAGGGGAACTGGTCTGTTTTCCTGGGGTTTGGATCATGTAGGCAAGAGTGTGTCTTTGCTTTGTTTTGCTGTAGGGAGGTCACTGCTTCCTGCAGAGCAGCGGTGGTGTGTGTCCTTCCCCAGCAGCTCCAATTCCTTATCCAAAGTAATTGCTGCTATTTCCTAGTGACTGTAACATCAGCAAGCTGGGGATGCCTGGTCTGTGTGCCAGAGAGCTGGCTGAATATATCAATGCCTGAGGAGCTGGAGGTGTTCTCTTTTGTGCCCTCTTTGCTATGGAAAGAGCTGGGAGGACAGATCTCTGAAGATCTTGCCTCTTGTGAGAGCCAGGTCCTGGCTCAAAGATGGCTAAACAGATGAGGAATGCCAATGAGAGAGGAGGAGAGAGGCCCTGAGAAAGGCACTGATTGCCCAGTAAGCCCTTTCATCGGGCAAGTGGCAATGTGGAGAAGAGAGCCCACGTCTCCTGAGGGTCTGTCCTACCTTTACGTTTGCTTGGCCAGTTGCTCACAGCCTGAGTTACAAGGTGACTCTAGGTCCCTTGTCCCTGTTACAGTACCCCATTCCTGGTGTGTATTGTCTAGTTTGAAACAAAGCAGGGCTGGTGAACCAAGTTCAAAGACACTTTTGCCCATGGTAGCACTCAGTTTACCTACAACAGCATGTGTTGTTGCTGAGGAAAAGGACAGGTCTTGCTGTGCAGTTCTGACTGTCCGAGGGTGAGGCGATGCTCCCCCATGCTGGTGTGCTATAGGCAGGGCGAGGGAAGCGTGTTTCCGAGCTGGAGGCCTACGTGGGACTTTTCTGGGAAGCCAGGGCTTTGCTGGGAAACTCAGAGCAGTTTGGCAGATGTGTTGGGGCTGGAAGAGGTACCCAAAAGAGAAAGGCAGGAGTTTTGATCAGTGTGGAGAAGGAGGGCAAGGCCTCCTGGGAGGCAGCCTGTACTCCATCAGGGGACCTAGCTTGCTTGTGCAGTAAAGGGAGTCAAGGTCCTGCAGTTCTCCAGTACTGCTTCTGGTCTGACTCTGGTCGTGAGCTCAAAATGGGTGATGCAGAAGGAACATCTTAGGAGTTGGAAGCAGCAAAAGGCTTGGCTTATTCCACAGCAAACGTTTCCGGGAATCAAGATGGAAAAAAATTCAGCTGGATTAGAAGTGTGCAGCTGGGAGCAGGGACCCTGCCAGTCCCTCCCTCCTTGCTGTCACTGTAAAGGAAAGCAAGGGAATTTGTTTGAAGGGATTTCACTTGATGCATGGCCACGCTTTGCTCCAGATAGAAGCCCCTGCCGTAAGGAAACCAAGGAGCTGACCTGTGGCAGCACCGATCTTGTGTGGCACTGTGGGTTTCACAGCTCAGTGGGAACCTGTGAAAGGGGTTGAATAGGATTTGCTCTCTGTTCGTGCTCCCCACTCTGTCTGCTGTCTCTGTAACCTGGTAGTACTCCCTGATGCCTAATTGAATGCATAATCCTACTGGCACTTCTGAGTACGGATGTCCTGTATCACCTAAGCTGTGCAGCTCCTAGAAATGCCTGGAAAATGCAGCTCCCAAGTGTGGCTGAGCTGCCATTCATAGGAGCACTGGGTTCACCAGGGAGCAGCTTGCCATGCTTAGAGCACAGTCTTCAGTGACTGAATATGAAACTGAGATCCTTGTCAAGTCATCTTGTTCAGCAGCTGCCTCTTGTCAGAAGCATGGGCTGGTTGCAATACTTCCATGTTGTACCACTATAGCTCTTCCATCTGCTGTGGCGTGTGCCCAGCACAGCGGCTGCTAGGAAAGGAGGCCAGTGTTTAAGGATTTGGATGCAGCTGTGGCAGAAGAGGTCCCAAACCTCCACACCCTGGCTCCATCCCTCACTGGAGCCAGTAAGGCAAGCCCAGAGCACAGGATTTACCTTACGGCTGAGGTCCTCCACCAAATCTATGTTAGAGAAGGCAGCATCCTCCCTTTATTAGGTGGTTAGCTTTTTCAGAGATGGAGGCTAGGCCTTTTGCCTTTGCTGTTCAAACCCTTCGGTCACTGGGAGTGTGCCCAGACAGGCTGCAGAGCAGCTTTAGCTCTTCCAGCCCAACATTTGCTGTGTGCAGGAGGCAGGGAGAGCTCAGCCCTGCACCTTGAATGCCTGCCTGGTCGGAAGGGAGGGCTCCTGCTCCAGCAAAGGGACTGTAGAAGAAGTCTGTACATTTGAATGAGAAGCACCAAGAGCAGCCTTCCTGCCCCCTTCGTAGCCTGTTGCTACTCACAGAGAGGTCTGTGAGTAGCTAACTTGTTTGGAAATGGTTTCCTGGTTGCTTGCTCTTGAGATGACTCTTGGCTTAACCAGAGGGGTCACTGCCCTCTGTGCTGGGCTGGAGGGGAGGATCCTCAGCACAGCCTGCATCCTCTGGGTGACAAGAAGGAGCCATACTTCAACAGATGTCTTTCCCTTCCCTCTTAATAGTGTAAGATGATCGGGGCAGCTGTGCTTTGTAGTTTCTGGTCTAAGCCCATGCCACATTTATTTTGAAAGCTTTCCTGTGTTGAATGCTTGTGGTCCTGCCTGTAAAGCTGTGCTTCCTGAGATCCTTGCTCAAATAGTTCTCTGCCCTTTCTTTGGTGGCTGATACTCTCCAGTTTTGCTTCTAGGTTTGCTTTCACATATCCTTGTTGGTAGCCTTATGCTTGCTTGAACCTCTCCCAGCTTGTTAGAATGAGTGATGCCTGAGCAGCACGCAGTTTCATGTGTGACTTTAGCACGCAGTCAGCTGAGGGCCATATGCCTGCAGCAGGCTGGAAAAGAAAGCAAGCCTTTAAGGCCACAGAGAAAATGTTGCATTCAGATTTGATCCCCCCCCCCAGGTTTAACCTATCCACTGTTTCTTCCAGTCTGCATGCGAAGAAAAGCCCTCTGTGTCAGTGGGCGCATACAGTGACTCTCGCAAACTGATTTAAGGTAGTACGCAGGAGGTCCGTGGGTGCCCCATACATCTGTCATGGTTCTGCCACCGCAGGTGACACCACGGTGGGTGCAGAGCTAAGCGGTATCCATGGATTTATTTTCTGTCAGTAAGGACGGCAGAAGGATGGAGGCATAGTAGGTGGTAACTGTACCATAAATGTTGTGATAAATGTATCAGTAGGGATATGCAGCTTCGTATTTTAATCAGGTGAGTGAAGAGGAAAGTACTGATGGAGAATGTAGGATTTAGGTAATTTCTCCCCCCCCGCCCCCCATGTTTTTCTTAAGAACTGTTACTTGAAAACCTTTAGATTTAACAAATCAAAAAAGGAAATAGATTTTTTTAATTGCATCTAATTGATAATCGGACTGCTTTGGAGGAAAATAAGTCTTAATGTGAAAATATCTGTGTTGGTCAGAATAAACATTTTCCACTGGAGTAAAGACAGATGGAATGCTTTGACCCATTCCTGCAGCAGTGTCTCACTCCTGACTGCATGTAGTTAGTTTGGAAGAATAAGCTTATTTAAGGGTTCAGGCTATTAAAAACATCTGCTTTCCCATGTATCCTAAAACACTGCAGTATTGAAAATGGAGAACATGTATCGTGCTCATCCTAGCCACCATAAAACATTGGCTCCGCAGTTTAAATTGTGGGATTTTAATTATGGTGTGGATATATTATTCAGTCCTATGTAATGCACTTTTGGTTATGGCGCTGTGATCTCTTTTCCTTGGTTGGAACCGGGCCAGCTGACCATATTTGCAGTGTGTGGCCAAACATCAAATGCATCCAAATAAGCAAAATAATCGCTTCCAGACTAAACACATTTCAAATTTGTTTAAAATATTGAAGTATCTTCATTGCTGGGAGATGTCTCTTCTGTGACATCAAGCTCCTACGATGTGTCACTGCTGATGCCAGTCTCTTTTTCTCATCTTCAGGTCTAAAAGCACTGAGTCCCCTGGACTCCAATGAATCTTCCTTTGACTCTGGTAACTCTTGGCCAAGGGCCAATCTATGTCTTACATCTGAGCATCTCCAAATATTAATAGCTACGTCTTCAGTGGCCCCTGTGGAGCAAAAAGTTGCAACAGTTATCCTCCTCTTTCAGATGGGAAAACTGGATCGTGAACAGACAATAATCCTCATCTGTTTAGCTTGGGGGAAGCTGGTGATGGTGCCAGAGGAAAGCGGAGGTTTGGCATTAGTTGAGTGTGCTACAAGACCCTTACTTTTTTAGCAAAAGTGTTTGCTGGTAGTCAGGGAGAAATGGAAGCAAAGATGCTTTAGATCCAGATGTGCTGGAAGAGCAAGCAGAGCCCATGTTCATGTGTGACTTCTGTCCCTTCCTACTGATACATAGTTTCATGGTTATGATTTTTTTAGGCTTTTTTCTGTTTTGATGTTTAGTCCTGATGCTATCCTGACAACATGCTCCTCACTTCTTGCTTTCTTTGCCCTTTTATTTAATTCTCCAAAGCACTGAGGTAGGAGTCTCTACATTTATGCTGTGTTTTGGTGACAGCGCAGTGAGCAGCGAGAGCTTCAGCTGAACGACATGTATTCTACGTCCATTCTGGTGCTGATCTGATTGTGTCTCATACCAGTATGTCTGGCACCAAAGGCAGCGAGGGTGCCCAGTGCCTGCAGGGTCCCTTGTAAGTGGTCCTACAGAGAGAGGGCAGCAGTGCTGCTGAAGATGCTGATCCAGGAGATCTGGTACTTGGCTAAAACTCTGCTCGTGTTACAGAATAGGGGTACAACAGTACGGCCCTCCCGCCTACATATATGCTTTATTGCTAATTTGGCTGTCTTCTTGCTGGCTACGTTTCTGCGGTTGTGGAAAGAGTTTATAATGCATCTGTGGTCCTTAAAGCTTCTCTGGCTCCCTGTTTCTCTGGAGTGAAGGGTGCTATTAAATATAGCCTCCCACCAAATTCCAGTGACTAATCACACCCGGACCATAGTCCCAAACCAGCTGTGACTCAGACACCAATGACCCTCTGAGTAACACTGCAGGAAGAGCTAACACTCTTCTTCCCTGGCCTTGCACAGGTAATGGGAATGCTGAGTAAGAGCAGACCAAATAACAAGGCTGGATCCTGAGCCAAAAAGAAAAAGGCACCTGCAGTCATTAGGTATTGGCCAATGTTAATGCTGAGCTTTCACACGGCCGCAGCTGAAGCATGGTGAAGGAGCTGAACGTGGGATGCTGTAAAGGCCCAGGGCAGAGTCAGCTGGCTGGCAGGGTGATAGAAAGAAGTTCCCATCATGAAGCTTTCCTTTGAGGTTAACAAGACATTTAAGCACGTACCTCAGGGCAGGGAGGAGGTCTTGGGCCCAATGACACTGTGTTTAAGGTTAGGCATAAGTTTGAGCATCCTACTAGGGTAGTGCTTTGGATGAGAGTTAAAGGAGGATGAGTTCCTGATCAAGCTTTCCCATGCAGAGATAGTTTTCATCTTAGACTACTTAAGTTCTTTACAACTGAACCCTGCCTTCCCCTTTTTAAAATGATTTATGTTGAATAGTAATGCAGTCGATCATTTCAACCTGCTGCTGTAACATTTGTGCTTGCTGCAGTTATTTTTATACACTCAAAAGTGTCTTTTTTCTGTGAGTGCACCTAAATAGTAAAGGATACATTGAAATGGACAGCATGCAGGTTTTTTCAAAATCATTTGAATACAAGGATGAGGATGGAGAGTTTGTGTCAAGTTGCTGTGTTTATGAACAAATGGGCTTAAAAGAAATTAACTTCCCAAAGCAACTGCAGCCATTAAAAAGTCCTTCTAAATGTTTCTGGCTTTTCTGAATGCATTCTTATCAGTATGTTTAGTTAGAAAAATGCTTTATCTACTGAGAAATGTATGTTCTGTTTTTTCAGAATGTGAAGTTTTGAAAGTTAAAGCAAAAAAAGTCTCGGTTTATATTGCAAGAACAATCAAGATTTTCTTTAAGATGCTTTCCTAAAGTTTTTATTCTGTTAAGAACAGAGCATTCAGAGATGAGGCTCCCTGCATAGTGTTGCCATGTTTATGAAGTCATGAAAGCATCTGGATACAGTATGGAAACCTTCAACAAAAACCTTTTTGAAGTCTGTTTTTAATATAATCATCCAGGCTTTCTCCACTAAACCACGTTTTTATTGGATTTGGATGGAAGATGAGGTAAGAATCAAACTGACATTGTTGAATTTAAGTATATTGTTAAGATTGCATCGCCTTAGGGATGTTAAATTGTGTGCACTTTTCAGTCCCTAATCCCTCCTTCTACAATTGATTCACAACCATTACACAGGTGTTAAATCAACTGAAGAGCAATGTCTGCTCAATGTGCACTTAAACCAGCATTGTGGCATGCCCTTTTCCTTAAGTATCGGGGGCAAAGAAACAGAGTAAACTGTGCCTGGCCCCGAGTTTGCAATGCATCACTCATGCTTGACTTCACTGGCATCGGTTCCTTCATTAGTGTTTGTAAAGTGAAATAGAAAGTTTTTTGTTTCTGTCAGAAACAGAATATTTTCAGGAATTTTAAATAAGATTTCTAGTGCTCTCAAATAGCCTCATCTTTTTAACACCCTCCTTTATCTCATTGTAGTCTTCAACTCTGGAAAAATCATAGCCCCTTGAGAGTTAATTTGAGGAAAAACTGCTCCTCTGCTTTCACAGACATCGGAATCTTTGGAAAGACATGGCACGGCACATCCGTACAGACCTGATTCATTTGCCACTAACTTTTCAGTGTTTTAAATCACTTCTAAATAACAAAAGGAAAAGTCAAATAATAATAATAAAACCTGAGGCACCTGCATTGTCCCAGGATGAAGAGTTTCACCCTAGCTCTGTTGCTGTGTATCTCTCTTGCTGCTAAACACCAGTGTATGGAATAATGCAATGTAGCAGGGTCACAGCTGCTTAGTCTGTAAGGGGAATTACACCTCTAAGGATTTCTATAGAAGCCCTTGAAGTAAACTACTTGAAATGATATGATGAAAAAGGTGATAGCTATAACATGCCTCCTGTTTGCAAGGCCGAAAGAAGCCAGGAGGAGGGGAAGGAACATGAACAGAAATGTACAGGAGTGTGACCATTGTTGGTAGTGACATTGTTCTTCGTGTTGGGAAGTTTTCTGCTATCGGCCCACTTTGGGATAGCTGGTGACGCCTCCTGTTGCCTGCATGCACCAGCCCTTCACTGGATTCAACACAATGAGTGAGACCCTTGGCAATCAGTAGAGAAAGACTGATAGCAAAGAAATCGTGCCAGTTTACACCAACTTATCTTTGGTTCTATGGTTAGTCTCTGCTTTTGTTTCTTTTGAGCCAGTACTGCAATTGCTAATCAATGAAGGAGCTAATTAGTCGGACAAAACACTTGCATGGAGCAATCACTTGTCCACCTTGCTGCTAGTGCAGGAGAAGGCCATGTTTTCTGTCTTGCACAAGTAACACACAGGTTTGAAGTGTTTGTTTCGTGCAATCCAGATTTACTATGATGTAAGTAACTTGCAGTTGTGCTCTGCAGGGAGAAGAGATGGTCAAAGAGAAGCAGTGCATTCCTTACTACAAGAAGGGAAGTAACCTGGGATGCTTTCCAACGATGTGTGCCTGAAACTGAAACCAGCCAGCAACTGAAGGAGAGTTCCCAGAGCAAAGGTAACCGCTACCTGCAAAGCTGTGGTGGGAGAATGGCTTGTATCTGAGCTGCAAACAGGTCAAACTGGTGGATCAGTGCCCAGCAGCAGCCATGGGGATGGCCTGGAGGAAGCAGTTGAAAACAAACAACACTGGGTTTGTATTGTTTCCAAGAATACCTCCTTATCTGTGATTTATGTATCTCGTGAATAGGCTGCTCAACTATCTGGATGAGAGGACTCACTGCCTTGGAATTAAAGCTGGGAAATGCTTTTGGAAAAACAGAAGATGTGCTGGATGAGGATAGTGTTGTCCCTCTGTCCTGGCAGGTTTGTGTAGGTTGGTTTTTTCCATTAAGAGGAGAAATTGATTATATTATTTGGAGAGAGGTATTGTTGGAAAAATCATGATTTACTTACCGTGTATGTGATGTCCTGTTGCTATGATCTCAAAAGAAACAAACCGTTTCCTTGTCAGAAATCTCAACTCTCTTCAGCAGACTCTGTGCCCTAAAAGCTCTGTCTGTCTTCCTCCTTATACAGGCGTGCCTCCCGCTTCTTCCTTTAGGTTTTCTCCTTTGCTTAGGTACTTGAAAGATGCCTTGCCTTTATTTAGGTCTGTGATTGTCTGTGGAACTCAGTCATTACCAGCTTCCAAAGTAATTGTGTGTTTATAATATTCTGGAAGGATGGAGATGTAGCTCCAGAGTAAATCAAGAAGGTATTTCTACTGACTTTTCTTTTGCATTTGATTCTTTGGACTGTGTCTATCTCTTTACTTTTCGCTAAATGGTAGGTTCTTCACCCCTTGCGGACTTTAGAATAAGATCGAAAGATTAGCATGATGAAGGATAATTGGATTAAAACCAGTGTTTGGTTGAGGTAATGTAACGCTTCCTTCTGGCCTTAGTCTCCGAATTCATATCTGAAGGCCATGCAGTGCCTAGTGGAGAGTAGCTAAGTGTGGAGGACAAGAAGAATGTAGCACTGAATTGCAGGAGAGAGACTATCCTATAACAGGGTGGGATAATCTGGTCCAGGTGGGAGCGCATGTGGTATCCACAGTGTCTCAGAGCACCATTATTGTGTGAGCGATGTTACATTACATTATTGCACAAGTGGACTATGCTCATTCATTTTTAGCTCTGCACCAGATGATCTCCAGCAATATGGGAGCCTCCCCGTCCTAGGGTGGCTGCTGCTTGCTCTGGGATTTCCTGGCATATTCAGGCAGCAATGAGTCTACTCCTTGTGTGGAATGCTCAGATCTACTATAGGTGCATGAATTAATTGTATGGCATATGCACAGCCCTCAGAGAGCTGGATTTCACTGAAGTGCCATTCACCATTGTGCAGGTCTGTCAGCTACTTTCTGAAATCTTTGACTAATGGAGAAAATCTTAAATGCCTTTCAGACTCAGTCTGTAGGCAGGGGAAAAAAGCACACATATAAAGAAATATGACCATACCTCTTTAAATCCCAGTCTATAATTTGTGACTGATTAATATTCTGTGGTGCCACCTGGCCCTGCTTGCTGCAAGAGAAGGAAATTGGCCTTGCAATCAGTTATGTCTGTCTATTTCTGTCAAACCAAGTGGGAAAACCTTTGAGTCCCATTGAACAGGCTGAGAGATGACTCAGTCACCAAACGCAGACTCTCAGCTGAGTTGGTCACCTTGCCCCAGTACATACAGTATTTGACACAGAGATTGATTTCTGCTGACTCACTGGGGATTTTTTGTTGTGTTGTAAAATCATGTCCTGTTAATTCCCTGACAGCTTCTACTCTCTGCTGTGCACCATGGTGCAAGGTAGGCCTTCATTGCTTTCTAACACGTGATGAGGAATGGGCAGTTTCTAGCCTAATTGCATGATCTCAGGCTCCTCATCATTCCCAGGTTCCGTGGGGCATTTTTCCAAACATCTCATCTCTCGTGTAAGGCCTGCAATGGGAGATAAGATTTTCATAAACCCTTAGCAGCTGTGAAATGTAGGATGGGATTTTTCCAAAGTACTTAGCCTATGAACTCCACTTCTCTTGAAATTAGCAGTGAATGATCTCGATTTTCTGTGGGTCAAAGTAAGAACAACAATAGGAGTTTTGTAAACTCCTGCAGATGCAGCCAAGATGTCGGCATTCGCAGTCTTGAAGTCTCTTTAGAGACAAGAGACAAAATCCCAACAAGAGACCCTAAATGACCATGAAGCTTTCCCCATTCATTTCAGCACACAACATAGGAGGGGAGAGCTCTTATGAAGTTGCCTGAATGTTCCTCCCTCTGTTTATCCTACAAAACAGATGTAAAAGAAATAATCTGAACGTAAACTGATGAGCTTTACAGATAGATGAATGTGTAGTCTTGAGTTAAATGAAACTTAGCCTTGAAGGGCTTTTTGTGAATGGCTTCTGCCCTAAAGTAGAGATTGTGATGTTAGTCTTAGGGGAAACGAGTTTCTGCTAAAATTATCCCCGGCAGCCACCCTGGCCCTGAAATCTGTCATTGGGCTGTAGAGTTAGATACAGAGTACGGGTCAGTACTGGTATAGTTTCAGTGGATTATTCACCAGTTCAGTGGCTCTAGTATTTACAACCTGTGGTCCAGATTCCCACTGGAATTCACCCCAGGCTGACTCGGCTAGCCCAGAGGGCCATCGGGCATGTTTGGCTGGACCTAGTTCTTGGAGAAAGACTGAACTTCAGTTTCGCTGCTCCTGGGGCCTGTTCCTTGAGTCCCAACTAGAAGATGTTGTGTCCCCTCAAAAAGATGTAATACAGCTCTTTCCTGTAGCTGATTAAAATAATTCAGTATCCTCGGTATCACCTGGCTTGGCAAAACACTGAAGTTTGAGTGAAAACTCCATTAAAGCCAACTTAAGTTCTCCATCTCCCAGATGTACCACTGTAATGACTCCAAGCTGCCTAAGCAGGCAGAGTAGAGCTGCCGCTCCCTGTGTGTGTGCAGTGTGTGTTCCTGGCTCTGCACGTCTGGGTGGTAAAAATAGCAATATTTTAAATCTATTGGAAATATTAACGGCTTAATTATCATCTGCTTTGGAGCTTTTTTTCAGCCGAGACTAAGGAGAGACAAAGAATTTGGCTGCTGTTCTCTGCTCCTGCACCACCCAGCCGTAATGAGAGCTAAAACAACTCGGTGGCTACTGTATTTTTAGTGGCCCCTCTGGCAGGAAGAGATTAGAGGGAATGAAGCTACTTCAATAGCCCCTTGTTCCAGGCGTCTGTCTGTCCCCAGCAGACCCCTTGGCTGTGCATAGCTGTTGTAGGAGCTAGCTTTATGTGAAAGAGGGAAAGTAAAATCTATTTATAGGCAGTCTGAGCGGCATGTTATTCAGGGTTAGGTTGTTGACTCATGCCCATCTGATATCATTTAAAGGGTTAGATATTGCCAGCGAACAAAAAAATAAGTGCTGTTACTCCCTTCTGGTCAATAGAATTAACTGTTCTTAAACTGACATTTGTTTTTACAGCAGAAGAAGCATTGTGTCTCAAGGGTCCTGTTATAAATATATACACTGCTGAAAAGGTGCTAATCTGGATTTCCTTGGGATTATGGTGATGGAATCAGAAATATGAGGGCAGCAAAACCAGTAGAGAGACTTCAGCTTTGTTGCTTATGTTCATCTCTGTTAAGGGGACCTGCAGAAATTAAGGGGGAAGGAGACAAAAGGCATCTCTAACACCAAGGCTTCTTCCTTTTCCATGGTAGAGTCATGTAAAGGCCCTTCCCTCCTCCTCCTCCCCCTCCTCATCCCAGCCTGTCTCAGGAGTGTTCTCTTTGTTAAATAGAAACTGCTCTGTTTCCTGTCTGTCTTGAGCCGTTGGCCTTTGGCGTCCGTTTTCAAGCCCTGAATCACACTCTGGGGATGTGAGCTGGAAAGCTGATGGGAACTGATTGCCTATCAGCAGCTGAGATGCAATTCTTGGCTTCGCTTTTCTTGGGAATCACAGTGTGCAGACCTGGACAGCATCATGTGCATAGCGTAAGAGACCAAGCACCTCTCGTGGGCTGAGTGGATGAAATCCTGAGGCAAAGGCTTGTTGCAACCTTCAGGGCACGAGGGAGGTGGGAGGGAAAAATATCAGCTCATAAAGCTTTGCTTGCTGGCTCAGGAGCAGGGAAAGACATAAAAAATGAATGTAGTTCCTTTTCTTTTTTAGGTCACTGCTGATATTAACCATGAGATTTAACACTGAAGTGGAGGAAAAAGCTGAAAAACTAATAGAGTAACTGCTTGAAAACTGGTGAGCCAAATCTTTTTTCCAAAGAGAAGGATGCAGGATTTGCTTGGTGTAAGGTCATACTTATCAACAAGATCCTTGTCTTTCCTTCCCACAGCTGGGATAGAGAAAATGAGGCCAAGGCTGCAGATACCCTGCTTGAAATGTAACATTAAGGGGAGATGCAATAGGCAGGTGGGAAAAACTGACTGTGAAATATGCCTCCAAAATACACCTTACACTGCTTCCACTGTGAAACCAGAGAAGCAGCCTCAGTAGATGAGAGAATGAGGAGACAGAGCTGAACTCCTCACAGCTGCTTTAATTCCTGTCCCAAGTCCCAGCATGATGGCCATCTTCTCCCTTTGAAGGGATGCTAAGAGTGGGTGCACCCTTTGGCTCAGAGTAGTGGCCATGCTACCTCGCTTGTACTGTTATAATTAAGGCTAATCAACACCAAATGGTGTTTTGCCTGTAGAACAGTTTTTCTATATCACGATAACAGCAGCCATCTCAGAATGGCTGTTTTCTCCCAAATGAGAATGGAGGCAGAGAATAGCACTTAATACGCTAGTCAATCCTAACCCTTCGTGGGATCTGGAAAACCTCCTTTAAAGTGCTGCTCTGTCTCATGAGAAGCAGCAGATTAACTTTTGCTTTATGCATCTACGGTTAGCGCTGAATATGCTGGGCTGTGTGCTCCTAACTAGGAAGCTTATCCTGGACCTGAAACAAACTTGTTCCCTGATATAGATAAATTCCTTTCTGATAAAAACACATTTCCTTTTTCTGACAAAACAAGATTTTTCATGAGGTGAGTGGGAGAACACTCCATCCAGAAAGCCACAGCAAGAAAGCATGTCACAAAAATATAGGTGAAGTAGTCATCAACAATTAGAATAGTCTCTTGGAGAGGGGCCTGAAACAGCAAAAAAGCTTCTGTATTTGTGATATGTTGATTAATGATGTGCTAATATCTGAAACATGTCTGTAATAACTAATTGCTTTAAAAAAAAAACCGAAGCAGAGCCAGGATCATCTTTGGGCTGAAAGGGCACATAGTTTGCCAGCAAGGCAGACATTAGGATCGTACCCAGCAGATCTGGGGAATCACAGCCGTGGTTCAGCACAGCCCAGAAAGCACATGTCTAACCCTACCCTTCCTCCAAAAAGCTTGTGATATATATAGACAAGACAGAGCAAAAGAAATATTGCTGCCATTAGAGAAAGAGGGAAAGATTGAGTTGGCCAAGTCAGGCAGGAGGCCCGTGTCGGAGCCAGGAGCTGAAATCACCTCTCCTGAGGACAGGCTTTAATGTAGTTGCCAAAGGCAGGCTCCCCTCTAATCAAGACCTGACCTCCCTGCGGCTCCTTGTGCGAGATGCCCCTGCTCCACAGGACCTGCTACTTGGATCCAGCTTGTCTTGTCTTTTTTGCTTGTCTGCCCTCGGTCAGCTTTCCAACTAGACCATGCTAGAATAAGCAGTGAAAGGCTGTGAGAGGGCTTTTGTTTTGGGGGGAAGAAAAACCTGAACAAACCAAACAAAAACCCAAAAGGCAAACCACCACCAAAAATCTTCTGTGGTTCTTTTTAACCCAAACCCCCAGAAAAGTTTAATGTCGTGGTGGAGGACTAGGTTGTGCAGTGTGGACCGAAAAGTGGGGAGGAGAAGAGAGAACAGGGATTAACCCTGTGGCATGTTGTAAACAGAGCCCAGTGTAGAGCAGGGACTGCCGGGATCACTCTGCAAAGCCTGGGGGAAGCGGATGAAAGCTCAGCGCTGACTGCAGGCAGGGGGGATGGAGTTAACCCAAACCAGAATTTCACCTCTTTGCTCTTCTGCTCCCTTTTAGGAAGTTCTTGGTCTCATAGGAAGGAGCTGGTTTTACAGAAACAGAGGTGACCCAGGGAGCTGGAGGGGCTGCTGGGACAGACTGCCTGCTGAAAGCCCTCCCAGAGGCTGTTCCCTGGAGTAGAGGAGGTGAGTGAGCAGGTTGAGCCAACGCTGCTGTTTGGTGAGGAGCGTGTCAGCAGCGGTGGGAAGTGTGCTGAGCAGCAGCAGAGACCGCAGGGCAGCCATGCCTGAGCAAGTGTGGCTGTGTTCAGTAGGAGGGCTGGGCTCAGGCCCCGGCAGTGAAATGGGTGCAGATCTGCACCCTGTGCAAGCAAGCAGGTTTCGGTACGTTGGTAACAGACCCCATTCGCAGACGGATTGGCAAGAGCAAGAGGCAGAAGGAGCACCGTGAGAGGAACTAATTTAGAAGCAAACATTTTCAGAGAAGCTAGTCCAGTCTACCCTGCCCAAGACGTTCACCTTTCAGACAGATGCTTTTCAGTGAGGATGCAGTCCCTGCCTAGTTGCATTTGCCCAATCTCTGACCTTTTAGGTCAGTGGGAAGAGTCCCAGGCAGTCAGCAGGCTTGGGAAAAAGCCCCAAATGACAGTGAAAATTAGACTTTGGGATCTTTGAACTGTTATTGCTGTTTGACTCATGGCTGTGGGTATTTTCCTCTGTGTGCAGCTGTTGGGAGAACTGGGGGTGGCTACTAGGAGATGATTGAATACATGTGACATCCCTGAGGTAAGAGTTCTGTGGTGAGGCCTTAAAATGCTACAGCAATCCTAACAACCAGAAGCTCTGACAGACGTTGCTGTCTCCCAGGACTGTATCTGGGGGAGCAGACGTTGGCTCCATTGTGAAATTCCTTGAGTTATTTGTGCAGTAATAGCACCCACCGCACCCAGTGTGATGTGAGCAAGGTCCAAGGGATGGTCTGTTACCCCCAAGAAACTTACTGCTTACAAAAGAATAAGAAATAGAAATAAAGGGGCTGGTGCAAGTTTGAAATCCTACAAGAAATAGGAGGTTTGGTCAAACGTGGGTGCTGAAAGCCAGGCTCCTCTAGCTGCTTTTAGGTGCCTTCTCAGATGGAGCTGGCCAAGAAGGGTTTTAATGAGTTGAAAAGGAGCTTATCTGCTCCAGAAGTTAGGACTGAGGGTGACTGCATCCTTGTCAGCAGAGTCCTCTGTTGTACAGAGAAAGAGGCACTTAGCCTCTGGCTGTTGCCGGGCTGCAGCTAAGGAAGCCGCATGGCTGTGCTGCTCGCAGCTGCTGGCTCCTCTCTTTTGCCAGCTCTGCTTCTAAGAGGGGTCAGAGTCAGGGCAACAGTCAAAGTGCCAGGGAAAACTTTCAGCAATGATAGCTGTAGCTTCTCCATCTGCAAAGCTGAAGATGGAGAGAAACCAAAAAAAAGTCTGAAACCCCACAATGATGATAATAATCCCCAATTCCCTTGTAGTCAATCTCATCTCACCCCACCCTTTATTTTCGTGTCCAGCAGCAAAATGCTTCCCCAGCATTGCTGGCACCCTTAGCAGGAGAGATCCGGTGCGAGAGTTGCGCTGGGGGTCAGGCAGAGAGATAGTGTGAAGGACTGGGATGCTGGGTTTCTTTCAGGACAGTGAGTTGAGATCATTGCTCTGCCAGAAGTTTTTCCATGTGACCCCAAGCCTGCCTTTTAAATCCCTGTCTGCCTCAATTCTCCAGCAATTGGGATAGTACTTTTCTCTTTAGCTGTTTGGATTGTAAACTCTTTATGGCACAGGCTGTTCCTTTTTACGCTTGTGTACATCTCCTAGCATGCCTGGTTCGGGCTGCCCCTGTGACAACCTTTTTAATGAGGGGGAATGAGCGCATCTCCTCCTCTCTCTGCTCGGCATCAGCCAGTTCTTGCCCTTTGGGTTTTCTATCAAAGCAGTTGCACCGGGGTCAAGAAGACAAGATTCGACTCTAAATTGTGCGTGCTGTCAAGTGTGAAGGCACAGCGTGTGTGGTACCAGCGTCAAGCAACCCCGAACTTAGCACAAATCCATTGCCCGTGCTGGAGGGGAACACAGCAGTTTCTCCAACATATGTCTAACCAGCGTTGCTGCACATCACAAACTAGCCAGGCGCATTTGCAAAATAAAACAAGGAATGGGGCAGTGTCTGCTCGGAGGGGGAGGTCCCTGAAGGTTGTGTCTCAGCCCACAGCATGCCTTGGCCCAGGCTGTGCGTACGCTGAGCAGCTGGGTCCCTCTGGACCGCTGGGCTCTCACTAGCAGAGCTGGCCATAGGACTCTCAACAGGTGCTGCAAATTTTGCTCCTTTTTTTTTTTCAAAACAAGCAGGGCAAGACCATCTGTTATGCTCTGAGGTCATTAATGATTTCCAGGATTGCCAGGAAATAGAAAATACTTCTGCAGCATACAATGTGTAGGATAAACAAGTAATATACGTACATATGCGAGAAAACAGACCAGGGTGTAGTATTTTGTGAAATATTAGTGGAGTGGCTTCCAGTGGTTTTGCATTAGGAAGCTGCACAGCTGTTTCAAGCTGTTGAGCGCTTGGGGAGATGATGTGTCTTTGCATGACAAAAGCAAATCAAACGTAGTTGACTACGTTACCTCTTTCTTTGTGTGCCACGCAGGGGTGCCTTCCATCTCCTTGCTCAGATAGGTGATAGGACTGCCTCTGCCCGCAGCAGAGGCGTTGCTGTGTCACTCAAACCCACCTCTTATCTGGAGGTCTTGGTGTTTTGGGCTGTAGCCCAAAAATCTGAGTGAGAGCCCTCTGAAGCCAGTGGGAATTCTTCCAAGAAATGCTCAAGGGTTTGCCTTGGATTTCATTTGGTTTCTGCAAATCTGACCCAAAGCCAGTGGAATGACTTTGCTTTGGGATACTCACGCTGTCCCTTTGAGGAATGTTTCGGAGGTTAGGAGGAACTCTCCTCCAGATGGGAAGCAGGGCTCTACCAGGAGCACGTGGAGTTCCATGGACTTAATCACCCTTGAAGCCTTAACGAAGCACTGGTATGGGGCAAGACCACTTAGCGCTGCTGTTAGGTGTTGTATACAAATCATCCACTGTCTGCAAGGCAGCCGTGCGCGCTCGGGGCGGGCTGTGACATGCTCTGCTTGCGCAGTTTTGCAACTGACCATCAACATCGGTCTGAAGGAAGCCGTTGACATCTCTGGGACAGGCAGGATCAGGCTGTGCTCCTTCAGTCAGACTCCTGGTAACTGATTAAGTGGGAGGCAAAAAGGCTTGTGATAAAAATGACTGCATGTTTCATTTGCAGCCAAGAAAGGGAACTTAGTTTTCCCCAGGCTGGCGTGGGTTTCCTGTGCTTTGACAGTAGAGCTTTTGTCTTGACACTATCAAAACATTTCATTTTTATCTGCTACTTTGCCTTTTTGATAGAGATCCTTTTATTAGAATATGACATCAGTATGCTATATATTGTGTTGGTTTTATAGTATATTAATAGACTGTTCTGGTTTTTTACTGTTATTGCATCAATTTCTACATTATTGAAAAGGGGAGGTTTTGTGTTATCAGGGAGAAAAAAATCAGTATTGCTAAAACAAACTATACTGGTATTTCTGGGACTTTTAAGCAATTCAATGTGACTTTTATTTAATTTGCCTTATTCCTTCTAGGAACTTATGCAAAAATATTGGGGCTTTCCAGAGAAAAAGAATTACACTTGCCAGCCTGCCTGAGTGTGATTCTTTTTGCAGAGATAAAGGTGCATTCATTTCACTAGTGCGAGAGTCCCTTTATAAACCTATTTCATGATCCATGGGATCTGGCAATAAAACCTGCAGTAATTTAACATTACTGCTTCCATATCGGTTATTAAATGTACCTGAATTACAACAACATCCCGGGGCTTTAACTCCCTGCCTAGAGTGATTGCATAAAATAGCCAAGAAATATATTGTTAATCCTCCTATTTTACATCTGGGGAATTTGGGAAAGGAGAGATGAATTATTTTTCTGATGGTTGTGCAGGGAATCAGAGGGAGATGAAACCATGAACTCCCAGGACTCCCACGTAGCAAGAGGACCCCCAGCAGGTACTACCTGACTTTCCCATTCTGTCTTGCTGATGGTTTCTCCAGATCCCAACCTTCTGTAGTGAGAGACCTTGTAAAGCTCTTCTGTGAGCAACCACTCTGTCCTGTTGTTTAAAACTTTGCTGTGTCCCTGAGGAAAGTTTTCTTCCTTCTCTTGAAACTTGTGGTATCTCCAGCTGTAGCATCACAGGAAATCAATCAATATGATCCTACATAAAATTTTCTCAACAGCTTCATCCCATCCAAAATTCATATTATTCTGAAAGTTATCCCAAGAGCAATGGTTAATACATGCACGTTTTTGAATTTGCTCAGAGTTAGTGGCTTACTGGGATTGATCCAAACTTCAAAGCCAAACTTGGCAGTAATAAAGTGCTTAAACAGATTATTGCTGTGTGATGGTCCTACTCAGGTAAAGTGCATCTTTGTGCTATTTGTATGGCCTTTACTCCGGTTCCTCCAAAGCTTAGCCTGATCTCACTGCCAGCAAACTTTTTTGCTCTGTCTGGGTGAAACTGGATGAAATGGCGAGGACTGGCCAGTCAGATTGCAACACAAGGGTTGGGGTTGCAATATTTGAGTCATGCTGAAGCAGGAATCCGGTGCAGTGGAGTCTGGCTTGAAGCGGAGACTGCAACTCCTGCCTGCTGGGGAGACTTGCCTACAGTCCCATGTAAGGAATTAGAGGCCCTTACTCATTAGAGGCTGTTACTCAGTAGATGCACAACACTCCGAAGTGCTTTAGGACAGCTTTACACACAGGGTGATTGGAGACAGACTACCCTGCAGCGTGATTTGTTGGGGTTTATGGATTTCAAAGTGCTCTAATCGCCTTTTAAACAGCTATTCCTTTTGTCAAGGAAACCTGCCTCAGGCTTTCCTAGTTTAAATTCCAGATTCCCATGGAAATCCAGGAGTCTGGGGACACTTTGGGCTGAATTATGCTTTGTGATGTCTTGCCTTTATTCAGAAATGTTAGATGGTACATGTAAACCAAATTCTGAAGTAAAAAAAAGATCTGAGGAAAGGGTTTGCCTTTAGTTTTGTTTACAAGATGAGAAATATAGTCCAGCTTCCAGCCTTTCATGGTGTTGCAGTTACCCAGGCTTAGAATAAACAATCTGTTCAGATGACATGATAGCATGCAGCTTGCCGGGGGTCTGCTTCATTCAGGGCTCACCTACCAAATGTTTGGGCCAGGCCAGCTTCATTCTTTATGTATTCTTTTTTTCAGCATTCTGTGAGCTTTCTAGGAAAAAAGTTTCCTGTTACAAGGTCCTGTAACCAAATATAGTTCTGACTCCTACACTAACAACACTTTTGATGTGCCGTTCAAAGCAAATCCATCAAAGCAGGATACTGTTAATAAAACTCGGGAGAAACAAGAGGTCAAGTGACGTGAGTAAATAGACCTTTCAGTCTCTTTGGAGCTCCTATTCAAAGCCAAGAGGAATTTATCCTGACAGAAACACTAGTTTTAACTTTGGAGATGATTGCTCTTTGAACCAGAAAGAACTACTTCATGCTAGTGAATTGCATAAAGACATTTATCTTCATCGTTCCAGTGCTCCCAAATGTATCCAGGGACGACAACTAATTTTTTATATACTTTCCATCAAAAAAAATAAACCCCAAACCAGTGTATTTAAACCTTTGGTGTCCTCTAGACTTGTGGCAGCATTTTAGTCTGTCAGTAGTAGAATCATTTGTAACATGAGGTGAATTGGCACTGTTTATCACATAATAAAAACTTATATGGGACAGTTCTTGAGGTAATACAAGCTCTCTCATCTGGGCAGTGGGAAAATTCAGTGAATTTAAAAGAACTTCAGCTGGTGGAAACTGGTTCTTCCTGAAGTCTGCCTACTTTCACCTGGCAGCCTTCTGAGAGATTAGGGAGATATCTTTTGTGGCACCTGCGGCTTCATACAGAGGTGAATGTCAGTCAGTACATCAATGCTACACCTTTTGTGTTGTTTCTTAGGTTCATACATCATGTCTGAATGGAGTCCGAGGTATTTAATCGGAGGAAGAGGCGTTTACACGGGATGGCAGCTGGCCAGGGCTATCTTTACCGAAGGAACCTCTGTTTCTAAAAGCTGCTGGGTTTTTGTTGGTTTGTTTTTTCCCCAGAGAGAAATCCATGATACCACTTTCTTTTGCACAGTACTTTTAGCTGACTTTCCACCCTCCCCTTCACATAACTGAGATAATGCCAGCATGCAAAATACCCTATGTCTTGCAGAAAACTTATGCCCGGGACATTTTATATGGGAGCCACACATGTGAGGTCCTTCTCTGGAGGAGCTGCTGCCTGCCCTTGGGATGTCTGCCCTCTGTATTTGGTAGCAGGTAGGATCTGACCCACTAAGCTGGCTTCCTCTCTTCTGTGAGGTTTTCACCAGCTGTATCTCTGTCCTAGTTTCAGATGGATGGCACCAAGATGGACATCTGCCTTAAGTGATGAGGAGAGCTGCACGCAACGGAACCCATCTGAACCCGACAGCAATGACCTGGCACGCTCCCGCTTAATCCAGCACATCATGGGAAGCCATTTGCTGATGCTGTTACACGCTTATTTTCACCCCAATGGGAAACCAGAGGTAAGGAAGATGACTGTTGCTGAAAAACGCATTTCACATGGCCCACCCAGCCCTGTGGTTTCTCTCTCCACCTCTTGCCATTCAATAGCCCTGTCAGCCTGGGGACCACCAGTGGTGATGGAGCGATGTGCTTATTTCTTGGCAAAGATGTTTTTCATGCAGCCACAACCCCAGAGCACCCCTGTAATGCTCACTCCTCCCTGCCGCTTCCTGCCTGCTCCCAATGTCCAGAAGTGACCTTGCAGGGACCATTTGCAGGTTTTTCAGGCCTCCAGCAAGGTTATCCAGAAATGGGAGAACCTTAGTGGAAAAGAAAAAAGCCTGCCTCTGCAAATTTCGCTTTGTCTCAGTCTTGTATCTGACTGAAATACCTTGGCACGGGCAATGTGTGGGCCGTCAGCCTTGCAAAATACATATTGTGTGCAAACTTCTGTGTGCCCTGAAACCTCAAATCCCACTATTTCCATGTAACCTGAACTTATAATTTGTGACAAGGGAGATTGAATTGAGAGAAGCCTGCGGCATTCTTCAGGGATAAAAAGGAGCATATTGGAAAACCTGAGCTGGCCCCAAGCCAGTGTCCGGTGAATACTTGCTGATGGGAAGATAGTACATGGGATATACTCTGTGGGGACTTTCTCCTTTCTTTCCTCTCCTTTGGCTCTGTGCCTTTTGCTAGGAATTTATATCACTATCATCTTGGGGATATTCTTGTCTCGTTCCTCCCTCAGCTAACAGACACGATCATCAGACTCTCTCAGAGCAAAAAGTCTTGCCCTGGTTTGGCTCAGGACCTAACTGGTTGCTGTTCCCAGCCCTTGCACGGATTTCTGTGCCTGCAAACGCCTACAGCTCTTGCAGACATATGAGCAGCCCTGTGAACCAGTTACTTCCCCAGGTCCAAGGGGCTTCCCTTTCCTCCAACTGACTCATGGCCTACGTGGATAGAGGCCCTTTCTTCCAGAAGGCTCCCAAAGACATTGGACGTGCTCCAAAAAAGGGCAAAAGTCGTTTGGAAATTACTGTATTGTTGGGATAAAATGTAAAAAAATTGCAAAGTGGGGTTTGCTTTCCCAAGGGAACGGCAGGCTGGCTTAAATATACATCCCTCCCACTTATCTTTGGACAGACTGACTCACCCGGTGTGGCTGCTTATCTCTGCCTGAGTCCTGCACGCTTAGGTGGGCATTTAACTTCTAGGAACTTTGTAGGATGCTATAGTATCTTAATTTCTCTTTCCAAAGGAGCTTGGTACACTCTCTTAGCAAATGAATGTTCAGAAAGACTGAACCATAGCCTCAGGTCAGCTTAGCACAATGCACAGAGAAGTAAAGAGCATTAGGAGCTTGCTCAGGCTCTTCTCAGGCTCTTTTTAGTAACTTTATCTTAGCAGTGAGGTTGGAAAGAAAACAGCCGCAGCTGGGGTGGATGCATGGGTAATGAGTGGCCAGGGAAACTCGACATCCCTAGTCCCACTCTGGGGGAGCCTCTACCTGTGCTTCCCCTGGTTTGTGACACTCCAAACTCAGAAGTCTTCAGTTACGCCACAAAAAAGTCTCAGTTATATCTGTGAGAAGTCCCAATGTATTTACCTCTTATGGGTCTTCTTGCTGTCAAGGCAGGATAAAGTGACCCTGCTACATCTGTGGGTTGGTAGTAGCTTGCATAGCTGCTGAGCAGCTGGTTTGTGCTTTCATACAAGTACAAGAATGCAGTAAAACATGTAAAACTGTGGTTTTAAGCCAGGCAAGATGATCTGGGTGCATATGAATGAGGCTTGCAAGTTTTGGTTAATGTTGTATGTACCTGAAGGCAGAGTTTGGGTTTAAAGATTGGTTCTCCACAATGCTGAGTGAGGGTAGGCTGATTTTAACAGAGATAACTTCCCCTAATTTTTCATATTTCTGTGACTGTACATCCCTGTTTACTTAAAGTACAGCCCTCACCACAATTATTACATCATGAACTTAATATCTCTCCCTGGGAAAAGAAACACTTTTGAGGAAAAAAAGGGAGGAAAAAAAAGAAAATGAAGGAAGTGTTTGAAGCAGTTCAGAAAGCCTTAGATTCCTCTAGGGTCCCCAGCTGTGCTGTATGTTGTCCCAGCTGAATGCCAGATATTTCCGCTCTGCACATTAATGCATTCAAAGAGAAATCAAAGCGGCTGTCTTGGGTGTGCTTTGGGCCAAGTCTGTATGTCCTACCTCGAAACAGCCCCGATATTTACGGTTATAGCCCTTTATTCTTCCCTCCTCACAGGCCTGGGGCTGAACACGAGCTCTCTGGAGCTCGTTACAGCTACCTGCCCATTGGTGTGGTGAACTGATAGGTGAGTCTTCAGATACTTCATGGTCCCGGTGGCCCGGAAGCCACATCCTCTGCTAGAGCATTTCTGGTGATGCAGCAATCTTTCCTTCCCTGTTGAGGGGAAGAAAAACAGCGTTTCTCTGACGCTGTCATTGCCATCACATGTCTGCTTGCTATTGCTCTCCACAGAGGTGCCTCCTCTGGGTGTCCGTGTTGGTGGTGGCCGAGACGTACCCTTGCCATTGTGTTATTTACTGTCCCTCAGCCTTTGGTGGGATGGGTGGGAGTTCTGTGTCCCTGTCGGACTGCTTCTCTGTACGCTGAGCCCTGTGATTGCTTGCTTAGAGGATACGTTACGCAGCTCAGAACAAAGCCGTGCCGCTTACCAGCTAATAAATGATTCAAAGCAGTATTTCACATCTTCATGATAATTGTTCGCTCTAACTATGAAAAAGATTGTTCCAAAATCAGTCCTTGCATCTGCCTTTCTGTTTGTAACTGCTCTAAGCATCCATCACTGCGTGCAAAGGAGATGGGGAGAGATCTGCTGTGGACAGTAGAGTGTGTTGTGTAAGGGCTCTGTCCCTCATCTGTGTCAAATTGCATAAATCGGTGTTGGCCAGAAGAAGTGAAATAACAGCTCACTTCCTAAAATGGAAATATCCCCATATGTTGTTCCTGGCAGAGGACTACTCTCGGGGGCAAGATCAGCAAGCGGACGGTAGTGACGACAGCATGCCCCTCGCCGCTGCTGGCCCCCATGGTGCTCAAGGGAAGGAGAACAGCACTACTTGCCGTAGATCTGATAAGTAGCGGGGGACTTTGCACCCTATAAAATCCCCTTAATTTAACTGTACCTGCCAATAAATCAAGTTAAACCTAAATAGTGTATCTTTCTTGAAAAGAAGATACTGTTGTCTGGGATCCAACCTCTGCCGGTTAATCTGCCATTGCTCACATTGCTCCAATACTCCCTAGGGCTTAACAAATGTTTCGGACATGTTATTAGCACAACAAATTAAAATGGGAACTTGGAAAATCCTATCCTGGGAGTTTATTTGCACAGTTTAGCCTCAAAAGACTGTTCTTCAATGGTAGAGAGCAGTCAAGGGTCCATGACTGGCAGTGGAAAAAATCCAAATATACCATAGAACTCCTCACCCTGGGAACAATCCATTGAGGCCAGAGGAGCAGCTAGCTTGTCTCTCTACTTGGGATCCCAAGGTTGCAGATCTTTTTTGATTTTAGTTTTATCTATTCTCACCATTTTTTGCCCTGCTCCTCAAGGCTTTGGGCAACCTGACCTACCTGAGGCCCAAAGTGCCAGTCATGTTCTGCTGTCACAGTTTTTGTCTCTTATTTTTTCCTTAGATGGCTGCAGCAGGATTGTATCAAGAAGGTATTTACAGATAAGATATTTAGCCAGATAGCATATTTGTTTAGCGGTAGCTCTGGACACTAGTTCCTTCCAGATGTCCGTGAAGCTGGCAGAGTGTCTTGCCCACAGCTATCTATCAATCGTGCAGTCTCTGCCTTGCCAGAGCTTGTGGACTGCATTTGTCTTGACGTTGCTTCCGATGTATCTGAGCATTTTTATCCATTTAAGGACTGGGGACTTGAATTGCTTGTCCTTCCTTCTGAAGTTCCCCATAATTTAACCATTTGACCACTACAAGCTCTTATTGCTGTAATTAATGTCTCTCTACATTCATTTCCCCATTACGATTTTGCCTAGGCTCTCATCTCTTCAGAATTTTCTCTCCCCTGTGCGTGCTCTTCCCCAAAACTCCTTTATGGTATCTGTGGACCTGTTGTCTCGGCTTCCTGGAGCCCTTTGGCAAAACTGATCTCTCTTGTGATGCATCATGTGGAGTTCCACTGGTTGCCTCTGCAACCAGCCCAGCTTGGTGTTTCATGTGTTTCAGTCCTGCTCTGGCCTGCTTTGTATCACCCATCTCTTGCATCCCCATGGCTCAGTGGAGATCTTCAAGACCTTCAGAGAAGGTCTGCAAAAAATCAGTTTTTCTACAGAATTGATGAAAACTGCATCCAGTCTACAGCTTCCTTCCATAACTTAGTTTCAGAACCAAATCTGGCACCAGCGCAGCCAAAGCTACATGTCACGCTTCCACGCAGATGTTCCCACTGGGGTGCTGGGCACGGCTGTGCAACTAAACCAGGGCTGGTTAGCAAGTCACTGAGCTTCATCGTTCTCTTGCGCGGTCCTCATTATCTCCTGTCCTGAACATGTGAGCAAAATACAAGCAGATCAGAAGAGATGCAGATCTAATCCGGGTCTGGCTGCTGCTAGCAGGGTGCGTGCAAGCAGGGGCAGCAGGGATGTCAGAATCAGTAAAGAGCTCGTGGCTGCTTTCACATTATTGTTCCACTTCTTTTTAAAATCAGGGACAGGTATTTGGTCCAGCAAAAAAAACCCACAGTGAAGTTATTCATGTACATCCGACCCTGATTATTGAAATTATGGGTTAACATGTTATGTGTCTCTAGATGTAGATACTAACTTTATATAATGTGTGTGTGGTTCTTCAGCACACAAAAGGGGCAAAGTCTTGCCTGGATTCATGCAACGGATGTTTGCAGCTGTGTCTTCCAGTACAACTACCTGGCCAAGCTGGGCACGGAGCTGGAAGGTGGAGGAGTGAGGCAGCTCTCTGGGAGACCTGAACTTCGGCTGCCTTTGCTCCACGGCACACTTCAGTCCACTGGTTCAGATGGTGTCAGCAGTCAAACTAGGAATTTCTGCTTTAAAAACAAGGGAAGCACTTCATGGGTTTTTCTTTGTTTTCTTTCAGAAATAGGAAACAGGAGAGTGAAAGCCATAGCAGTCACTACGATTGTGGAGTTGCCCGCTTTTAATACACGGCTTGCAGGTCTGGGGTCTGCCCTAAAATCCCAGCTCGTGGGGAGTCTCCAGTCCCCCTGGGGAGGGATTCACAGGTAAGCTTCAGTATGAAACCCTTAAAACCCACGGGAATGAGTGAAATAAAGATGACACAAACTTTTCTTTAAAAGTCTCAACTTTTAAGGTAGCATCAGGATTTTACTGAGGTTTGACTTTTTTTGGGAAAGGCTACAGCAAGAGATGGAATTTCTGTTTCTGTGAGACAGAGCTCAGCTCTCACATGTTTGGGGAATACTTGATAACACAAACTTCTTTTCAAAGTCCTCACCTTGTGGGTTTTCCTGTTCACTCATTGGCCTGACAGCTTAAGTTTTTTGGAATCGGGGGGTCCTTTTTATTTAGCTGAGAAGGTGACAGAGTTGCTAATGCTCTCTTGTCTAGGGAGCAGCTCTCTTGTCCAGGGTAAATGCCTGGCAAAGTTTTTAGCTCTGGGCTGGGATTCAGTCCATCGACTAGCTTTTGAATGTGGCTGTTCTCATTTCTGTCCTCCTTGGCACAGGAGGGACATAGGCCATGACTAAACTTTTCTGGCTTTGATGCCAGCACAATCGTGTGAGAGGTTCAGGGGCTGAAGAAAATGCTGAAGAATCACATCTAAAATTGAGCTTTTTGCACATCAGGCTGCAGAAGAAAATGAGCAACCTTGGGCAAAATTCAGGCAAAAGCTGTTACTCTTCGGCAGGCTGAAAACCATCCAGCGCTTTCCAGAATTGTTCAGAAGCAGCAGCAAGAGCAAAGGGCAAACGCAAAGGGAATTTGCAGCCTTTCTCCTGGGCTGGCCCAGAAACCTCTGCCCTGATCCATCGGCCCCGGCTGGCCCATTGCCGGAGGGTGGCAGCCCCGGGAGATGCAGATGGGCGGTTGTTTAAGGACTGGCACAGTGTGCCCAGCTCAGCTGTGTGTTCTCAGAGCTGCTTGGTCAACAAACTCTGTATATACACATGTGTATATGTTTAAAAAATACAGCACTTACCATGCTGCCTGCTCCAGGCACTGACAGTGGTCGCTTTCCCTTACAGCAGTTAGCAATGGCGTGTCTCAATGCTGTCGGTGAAGCTGGTTTTTTCTTTTGCTTCTGTTAATAAGGCTGGTTTTGGCCTTGGGTATAATTTTGCTCACTGTATGTAGTTTTCTTTTCTGTCCCGGGATGCAAAATTGAAAAGAAAAATAAATGCTCTGCTGTCTTTTCTCCCTGGTAATGCACATGTGGGATAGGGTACCCTGAGAGAAGCCAAGCTGCTGATCTCCTTTCTGTACCCAGAGAGGGATGCTGAGGCACTAAGACAAGCGTGTCCTCACTTGCTGGTGGCTTTCCTAGGACTGAGGTCCCCTGAGCTCTTCCAAAGTCCTTTTGGAGGTGCCTGGAGGCACGTGTGGTGCACACCAGCAGTCCGTGGCACTGGCCCAGGACCTCTCTGCCTTTTCTTCCTGTTTTCCTACAAACTGATGGAAGGCTTGTAAAAAATAAATAAAAATGCAGTCCTGGGCCTTTTGTGTTAAACCAGGTCATACCTCTGCTGCTTCCAGTGGCTTGGTTCCAGCTGAGCTCAGCTCAGGCCGCAGCAAATGCTGCAGAAAGCTCCCCGGCTTTGCTGAAAGAAAAGGCAAAGCGGGCCAGTGAGGGGCCAAGCGTCACCTCATGTCTTAGTCCAGCATTAATCTCAATAGAAAAAGAAGTGAAAAAAGCACATGAGCCATAAGGTGCTATAAAAGCAGTTAGTACCTAAGGTGCTGGTGGTTTAAACCAAGGACTTGACACTGCTGCACTGCAGTGGGATGGTGGAGGGCGGCAAAGCCTGAGGCAGGGATTTACGTGGAACTGAAAAAGCCTCAGGGCAGAGGAGGAGAGATCATCCTCTTCTGCCAAGAGTGCAGAGGCTGCCTGTGTGGGTCTAAGCGGAGGTGCAGAGCCATGTGGAGGAGGCACCGTGTGCTTAGATCGATCTAGACTTGGAAATCTTACTTTTTGTTCTTTTCCTTCTCTCTCTGTCCTGTCTCTAAGCGCAAGAGCCTGATCCTCCACCACCGATGTGAGCAAGGGTTGTGGTGTTGTGTGCCAGCAAGAAGACAAAGGGAAACCCCGAAACCCCAACACCTGAGCGCTGTTGTTACTGTCTGCACTTGCTGAGACAAACTTAAAAGCCATAAGTGAAAGGCATCTCTAGGGAGAGGCTTTCAGCTAGCATATAAATCAGAAGTTTACCTAATTTTTTTCTCCTCCCATTTGTGCCAGTGTTTTAATTCTGTTTGATTTGGCAGCCTGTGTTCATTTTCAGAATATTAAAGAACTGAATTAAATAATTGAATCTTTTCCTTTGCAAACTTTGTTCCCTGGCTCATTGCTGGGTTTGTACGGGTATGGGGACTAGCTACTTCATTTAACAATAAAAATACACAGCAAACGATGGGCTGGCTTCTCGGGGATCAGCCTGGCTGACTGATGCTCATTTTCCCATTCCTTGTGTGCCTGAGGGCAACGTACCCCAGGTTTGGGGGTCCCAAACCCCAGCAGAGGGATGTGGACCACTGAGGAAACTCTGGCTCCAGCTGACCACCTTGATGACCAACACGCCACCTCTCTGGAGTCTTTATTTTTTATCCTAGTGATTTTTGCCCTTGCCAAAATAACATCAGGCTCTTGCCCATGCAAATAAATTTCTTTTTATTGTTGCTGCTGTTTGATGGTAGTGTAAGCGCAGATGAAGGGCAGCCGTGGGTATATAGGGAAGCGGGATGATAAAAGGAAGAGTTGAGGGAGAGACTTGGGCTCTCACACAGGATTTTGGGTGAAAGCCTGATGTGTTTCAGTGACGCTGGTCAAGCCCCGGCTTGGTAGGCACCCAGCAAACGTGGAACTGAGCAGCACCTGCTCAAGGGGCAGGAGGATTTTAATGAATTTTAAAGAACTTTGCAGGACTGTCGTGCTCTGTTACACACTTGATTAAAACTGGGCTCAGCAAGCTTAAGTCTATCCCAAAACCCAGAGAATGCAAACTCAGTTTTGCAGTGATGTGAAACAGGCTGGGGAGGGAGGTGTGCGTTTAGGGTGGTATTTAGACCTACGGTGACGGTTTCCAGCCGTGCCTTCTGAAGTCCCCCCGGCATCCTCTTTCCCGAAAAAGCCCCATCTCGCTGCGGGTGCGAGCTGTAGGAAACCCGGCTGCTCCCAGGGGTGCTGATCTCTCCCCTTCCCAACTGTGTTCGCTGTATCGCCTTTTGACCATATGCCAGCTCTCTGCTTTTTCTCCCTCCTTGGGAGATACCAGAACCAGCCTGCGGTCGAGTTTCCACGTTGTAGGGATGAATAAATCCATCTCTCCCCGTGCACCCTTGCAAAAAGGCTTTCGGTAGGGGTACGGTTTGCCAAGCCTGGCAAATTGTAGCAAAGAGATGAATCCTCAAAAACAGGGGTGGTTTTGTGCAAACCTGAGCTTTTTTTAAAAATTAAGCAAGCAAGAATCTCTTTGGCTCTTTCACCCATGGGTGCTGGGGTTTACCTGCTTGCTGTCTCTGCCTGCGGTGGGGAAGGAGCTCGGCATCGCACCCCTCTCCTTGGGCTTTGGGCTTTTTCCTACTCCTATGAGAAATAAGAGGGATATTTAAGCTTTCATTAATTTTTTTTTTTTGCTTTTAATCTGTTTCATAGAGAAACTTGCTTTCTTTTGTCCAGAGGGTTACGGGAGGGAGGATTAAGGTTTTCAGCTTTGAATCAGTTCAGAAGTGGGACAGGGACGTTTTTTCCAGCCCAGCCCAGCGGCATGTGGTTACCTGCCAGCTTCACGCCCCGAGTGGCTGCCAGGAAAGTCAGGCTCTCACGCCTGGCTTTTATTTGCTGCGAAATACCGCCTGGACACTTCTCCTGAAAAAAAAAAAAAGGGGGAAACCAGCCAAATAACGAAGCTTTTGAGGACACGTTTTCAGCCCAGCAGTCAACCCCATGCCACTGGGAGGTAGAAGAAGGATTTTGGATGAGCGAAGGGCTCTGCTGTGTCTCTCCACATGGCAAAGTCCCCAGGAAATCATAGGGGGGGCAAAGTTAAAGTAAAGTTCGAAGTTTTTACCCTCTATTAAGGTATTGCTGGATTAAGGTATTACTAGAAAGCGCTGAGTTTCTTTAAGCCCAGCTTGGGCAGTTGGTCGCTATTGCAAGAAGCTGTTTGGCCGTCCCTGTAAAACATGAGAAACCACACGCTGTGCTAAAGCTTTCTGCAGAAAGTAGTGTAACTGGAGTCAAGGAAAAAGATACTAATTGGAGAAAATTACTAGAAATTCTGCCTTGGATCAACCGGTAGCAACCCCTGAGTTTCTGGAAAATAGCAAAGCCAAGGGCTGGATGGGTTATTGGCTTATTTTTACCATTTCCTGAGGATTAGCCACGTTGGTAGGGCTGCAACGGGCATCCAATGTGTGTGACTGTATCAAAGCTCGTTTAGCGGTTCGGTTAATGACCTGGGATGGTCTGAGTGTACCGTGAGTTAAAAGACTGTACGTCGGTTTTGCAATTAGCTTCCTGAAAGCAGCGTGTGGCTGGATGCAGTAAGTGGTGGCCATCGGAATGGCTCGGAGTCCAAGCTAGTATAGTTTTCTCTTTTCAGAGAGAAGCACCTGTGGGCTGCCCTGGAAAAGCTGCATCTCCTGCGTGTCCTTGGGGTGCTGCACAAGGAGGGTGTTGCCGCTCGTGATTTATGGGGGGGGTCTGAGGAAGGCTCATCCCTTTCCCAGCATTTGGACACCTGAAAGCTCCCCCAGCTGCCAAGAGCCCTGCAAGGATCAGACCGTGATTGGGATCCAAACAGGCTGGGGCTTTGCTGCTGCCCTTGCCCTCCAGAAACTCAAGCTGTAAAAGCTGTAAGGCCGCAGTAAGGATTTGCGTAGTGAGCCTCCAGGAGAAACTGGCCCTACCAGAAGGCGCCATAAAAATATTTTCTCTTTTAAACAGAGTTCCTCCTCTTGCTCCTACCCCACCAAGGCTTTACTCTCTCCCTGCTCTGTGGGGAGATGCTGATGGGGTTTCAGCGCTGCCTCGTGAGCCCTCGAGCCTCTCCGGAGAGTCGCTCAGCCTCTCCGTATCATAAAAAACCGTACAAAGCCACCAGCTAAAAGTAAAAGGCTCTGAAATCAGAGCAGCCGACCTTGTCCTCTCCCGTTGTTGTCAGGAGAGCGAGGACCACCCTCACCGGCGGTGTTTCCCTAAGGCAAATGCTGGCAGGACACAGTGGACGGCTTTGCCTTGGAGACAAGGCAAGGTGACTTCAGCAGAGGAGGCGTTAATGTATAGGCGATGCTATATAATCCGTAGTGTCAGCAGGTGGCAGCCTGCTGCTCCATCGCTGCAGGTATATGGCGATTTCTGGCCCCGGAGCAGGGCAGGTGTCTGGGCCTGGGAAGATCTCGGTCCCCAAACCTGCTGCGCTCACTGGAACTTGAACTGTTGAGCTGTTCCTTGCCTTCTGATTCCTAGCAAGGTTGTTAAAATTAGACAAAACCCAAACGATACAATTTACCCTGGGTCTAGGATTGTGTCGGTAAGAGTTGGATGAGTTTTACTCTCCGACTTTTCAACACCGATTTATAATCCTAAACAGGAAAAGAATTATTTTTCAAAGCTCTCCCAACCCCAGGACATCCGAGCACAAAAATAAACGGGCAGCAGAGGGGAGCTGGAGCTGAGCAAGGCAGCCGGGCCCGCCAGCGAAGCGGTGCAGCTGGCACGGTGACTTGCAGCGCAAACGCCCTGCTGCTGGCCCGTGGCCTGCTAATTACGGCTAATTGCATTGCACGGCGTCTGGTTTCTCAGGGAAAGGGCTTTTCACCAAGGAAAGGGGATTCCCTGTCCGCTGCAGCCCCGTCGGCTGCGCAAGAGGATGCACTTCTCCCACTGCTCGCTGTCGAACAGAGCAACAAATTATTTTAGGCTCACAGGCTGGTTTCGTTCTGGTGGACCTTGGAGCTCGATGCGTAAAACCACGACCGGCTCACGCATCCCTCAGTGCGGCCGGAGCCCGAGGGATGTTCCCGCCCTCAGACTTCATCCTGCTCCGCGCTACAAGAGGTTTAGGAGACGCTGGTGCAGCCCTCGGCAGCTCCCCAACGCGTGGTTTGGCTCACCCTCCTTGCCAGCAAGCTGGTACCAGGCCTGATCCCGGTCTGTGAACACACCTCAGCAGACAGACGAGTCCTGCGTCTCTCGTATGTATCTATACGTGCCACGCGTGGTCCCCGGCAGGGAAGCGCCGCATCCGTGGAGCCCGACGGCGTAACGTGGGACCGTGCGCACAGCAGCAAAGCTGCTGCCGCTGCTCGACCCCAACCTAAAACTCCCCCGCGGCAATTTTATTGCACTCTAATTCATCTCCGCTCCTGCGCAGAGAGTAATTTACTGGTTTTACACGCGGGCTGGGAACACGCAGATGGAAAGGGATTTCCCTGCTCTTTGTTGGAGTTTGTCCTTGATTTTTGAGGCCGGAGAAGCATTTTTTTTTGGTTTTTTTTTTTTTTTTAAACTGCCGCTAGCATGGGATGAGTGCAGGAGTGCCCGTGATGCTTCTCTGCTTTGTGGTACCTGGTACTCATCGTTAGGAGGATTAGGTTCACGTTTTTATGCCTTTTCCTGTGTCACCCTTTCCCGGCAGCCCTTTCCCAGCAGATTCCCAACGCGCTGTGCGTCTCCCCGTCGGCCGGGCTGCTGCCGGCTCCGGGCTGATTACAAACAGGCCGATGCGCTGGGTCGTGCGTCTCCCTTCCTCGGTAGCTGGCCGATGCTCTCACGTCGTGCTTCTCATTCCTCCTCCCTGCTCTTCCACGACATCTCCTCTCTGCTCCCTTCTCCAGTGTCCTGCCCCGACCCTTCGCCACCCACGGGATTCGACTCTTCCCGGTCCCGGCGGTGATGACAAGCTGCTTGCGGAGCCGATATTTCACCTCCGGATGAGCTGCGAGGTCGGGGCGTCCCTGCCGGACCCCCGGGCGTGGGGAAGACACTGCGATGAGATGGGTCAATGCTGCAGAAGGATGGAAAGCTCCGTCCCGGTGGGACTGGGTGCGCCAGTCGCTCTGTTTTGGGACAGGGTAGCATCTCCTTGGGGGATGCACGGAGGAGCAGGACCCCCCCCAGCTCCACCCTGCGCTCCCTGCAGCGCGCCTCTGGTTCCCACGCTAATGAGAAACAGCTTCCACCATGCCTGAACCTCGCTCGCTTTTCACGCTTTTTTTCCAAGAGATTAGCGGGGCTGGGTTCGCTGTTGGGACGAAAGGTTCCTTTTCTACCTCGCCTCGCTCGGAAAATCCCTTCCAGAAAAATCACAGCGCAGGTGGGGCGGCTGTAGCCCCCCACACACACCCCCCATCATTAATTTTGGTTTGGCATCATTAATTTTGTTTGCGCGGTTTGCTGGGGCTGGGCGTACAACCCACCTCCATCCCTGCGCCCTGCCCGGAGCTGGGAGCGTGTCCCCCACGCTGGCTCCCGCAGGGCTATTACAAATACAATCCTGTCTCGTAGGTGCTTTTGTGACTCCCAGAGGATGGGTAAGAGGCTTTATCAGCGTTTTATGGCAAGCATGGTGAGGGGTACTGGTATATCCGAGGTGCAGGTGAGGTACCAAAATAAATGATGCTTCTTCCCTCAGGAAGCAGGTGACGAAGGAGGAACGATGGGCGGAATAGCTGTTGTGCGCAAATTGAGCCGTGAGGAGTACTCAGGGTTCGGGCAATAGAGGTCACCTGTGGCTGGAGCACACTGCTGCAGAATTGGTGCGGGTTTTTCTTTTTTTCCTGGCAAAACGTAGTGGTGTTTCTCACGGGATGGACCAGTGAGGTGGAGAGGTGGGGGACCAGCCGCCCCGCAGGCTCCCCCGCGGGACCCCGTCTCCACGTCATGGTCCTGGTCGTGCAAGAGCCAGAGCAGCCGATGGCGATCGCACAAGTATTAAAGTTGTTGGGGCTGTTGACCAAATTCTCCTGTTTTTCCACCAGTCTGGCCCTTAGAGCAAGAGACAGCAGCCGTACCGTCAACAAGGGCCCTCTTCCAAATCTCACGCGGCGATTCGTGCCCACGAATCATCCTCCCGTCTCAACCAGCTCGGCGAGGAGCCCGGCCAAGCAGGGGCTTTCACACCACTTGTGTCTCCAGCCAGCGGGGTGGGTGCCTGCACCCCTCGTCGTGCTGCCGGCGTGTCCGTGTGTCCAGCCCCTGCGCCCCCGTCCTGCCGCTCGACCGCGAATTAAACACACGCGGGGCTCAAAGTGCTCCACGTGGGCTCGAAAGGCTTTGGGGCTGGTGGGAGTTCCCCCCCCCCCTCCCCAGTTCTGGGTTTGCCGGGGAGGCTGGTTTTTGGCAGGGATGGGGCTCCCCCGATCAGTGGCCTGTCCCGGTCCCCGTCCCACCCCTCGTCACCTCCGGGACTTGCTGCACTTGGCCTCAGGCTTTTTCTTCTTTCTTTCTGTTCTTCTGGTTTTTCTTTTTTCTTTTAGCTTTTTTCTTTTCTTTTTTCTTTTAGCTTTTTTCTTTTCTTTTTTCTTTTAGCTTTTTTCTTTTCTTTTTTCTTTTAGCTTTTTTCTTTTCTTTTTTCTTTTTCTTTTTCCTTTCTTCTTTCTTCTTTCTCCTTTTTCCTTTCCTTTTCTTCTTTCTTTCTGTTCTTCTGGTTTTTCTTTTTTCTTTTTCTTTTTTNCCCGGATCCGCGTGGGATGCAGCGAGACGACGCTCCGACCCCAGCCTGGCGAGCGTGGGGCTACCGTGTGCCGTCAGAGCCGGGGCAGATCCCGAGAGCCGAGCGCTCGGTTGGCTGGAAGCGCAAAGGAAAAGCATCGCTGCACCCTGCAACGGGGAGCGGGGCTGCCTGCCCCGAGGCCAGGGTGATGGGCGCCGGGGTCTGGCTCACGCCCACCCTGTTACGAGGAGGTGAAGCCTGTGGGAGGGCCTTGGATNCCCAAATTCCTGCCAGGCTGACGGTAACAGGATGGCGCGAAAGGGCCATGACAGGAGCTGCTGGAGAAGGGGCAGGGTGGGCTGGCGGCGGGGGGACCCCGGGAAGAGAAGAGCTCCGGTGTGCCCCGCTGCCCCGGCTGTTTGCGAACCGGCTCTCTCCCCTGGAAGCTGCGCAAGCAACCATCGTGTCACAAAAAAATTTAAAAAAAAAAATTGTTGAAAAAAATCAACCCAGGGAGTTGTTGGGCAGCTCCTTACGTTTAAGAGGATGTCCTGGCCCCCCAGGTCTGAGGTGGCCACAGCACCGTGACTGCCAGGGACCACAGCGGGCACAGAGGGGTCCCAGCGCTTCCCGGGAGGTGCAGAGCAGCTCACAGGCGCCGGGCAGCAGCGTAATGCCTTGGGACACACGGACACAGAGTAATGCCTTGGGACACACGGACACACACACGGACACCCACCCCCATGTACACCATAAAAGCTGGATGCCCTTCGAGGCCCAGGCTTGCCGCTTTCTTGGCTGATGGTGTTCTCCTCCATTTCCACCCCATCACTCATGTCCGTGGCATATCCATCATCCGCCGGCTGCTCAGCAGGCTGGACAAAGCTCTCTTGTATCTTTTAATGTTAAATTTCTTTTTTTCCTGTTGCCAGCCCCCCCCAAAATAAGGGTGTTATTGCTAGGGGATGCGATTAGTGGCAAATTCGGGATTGCGCTCTCTCCCTTAGGACAACCATCTCAACTAATTTCCAAGTGACTTTCCAACGCACCCATAAATTTTGAGCAACATTTTTTGGAATACAGCGTGTGCTTGTTGTAAAAAAAAAAAGCAAATCGCAGGCCCTTGAGCGAGAGGGCAGGTGCCTCAGGCACAGATGTAGCGATGCACAGAAATATGTACATAAAAAAAAGGCAAAGAAAACACCTTCTGAGCCCCCTTTCCACCTGACCGTCCTTCTCCTGCACCTCTTGCTCCACATCTGCGTGACCTGCCTGCTGCCCTCGTCTCTGTGCAATGCAAACCTGCTCTGGGCTTTATTTCAAAATACTCTAAGAAATGTAACGCCCTGTTGTCTCCGAGCCTTGGGAGCTCTTCGAAGCAAAGACCCGACCCGAAGGAAGCCTGGAAGATGCCCTCTCCTTCGCCACCCAGCCCGACGCACGTTCAGCTTCCAGGTGTTGGCCCTTCGGAGCAAATCAGTGACCGACGGCGAATTATTTGCGTTTCGTGCTTGCAACGCTGCGCTGCAAGAGTCTTTCGGTGGTGCTGCACGGGGAGCTCGCTGCAAGACGCTGCTTGAGCCCCGCGGCAGCATCTTTCCAGCTCTTCCCAAATCCACCGCGGGCCGCTAGTGACGTTCCCAGGGATTTACAGCTGGGAAAGAGCAGCGACCTCCTGAGAGAGCCTGATGTCACAAGATTTTTCAGCTTGATTTCCAGAGCAGTGGTCTGGATGTGCTTCAAACTGCTGACTGCTTTTTCCGAGCAGAGTTGTTGCTCAGGAATTTTTTTTTTTTTAATTCCCCTCCCCCCCTCCCACTTCTTTTTTCTTTTTTTNCCCCCTTTTCTTTTCTTCTCCTGTTCTCCCCCTTCCCCAGCGCTCAGCCCTTCTTGTGCAATCGGTGTCCCTTCGTAGACACATCTGTGAAAAATGCCGAGATTTCCTGAGAGCAGCGCAGTGGAAATTCCTGAGATTTCTGGTGCAGACGGACACGTACGGAGCTGGGGCTGGGGGGGAGGAGGAGGAGGAGGCTGCAGTTTCGGAGATGCCCTTTCTGCAGGAAAAGGAAAAAAGCTTTTCCACTCACCCTCTCCGGTCTGCACCTGCAAAAAAAGGTTGTTGAACCCATGGTAACCCAGACCGGAGGGTAGCCCCGAGCCTTTGCTGCTGTGCCGTACTTTTCGTAGCTGCTTTTGTGCCTCCGGCAGGCCGGGGGGGGGGGTTGCAAACCCCCCTTGGACCTCTCCGTGCCGCGCAGGAGATGCTGTGCCCGGCGTCCAGACGCCCAGGTTGCTTGCCCTGCCTGACCGAGAAATGCCGAGGGAGCAAAGGCGCGATGAGAGGAGGCAGTGGATTTCTGGCAGCGCGTGGCTGCAGCCCCTGGTGCTGCCACGATGCGGCTGCTGAGGCTGGGAAACTCATCACACGCAGAGTGTGATGGGGGGGGCTTTGCAAAGCGAGTCAGGATGAGGCCCCTCAGGAGCTGCCCCCGCGAAGGGAAAGTCGCCTGGGTCGAGGTTTGAGCCCAGACCTGCGAGGAGGGGGCACGGGCAATGCCGTAAATCCGCGAGCCCCCTCGGAAGAGGGCTGAGCTTACTGCTTACGGGGCCCGGCTGTCAGAGAAAATTTGGAAGGGGGATGTTCTCCTCCCCATCCTTACGTGACCACCGGCATTAGATGGAACACAGCTGTAGGGACGATGCGCAGGGCTGACCAGAGAACAGCCTGCTCTTTTGCAATGAGTTTTGGCTCCGGACTACAAACAAAAATGCCTTTTTATTCCCAAAAATAAAATTTAAAGAAAGAAAAAAAGAAAAGAAAAAAAAAGGCGGCGGCATTCCAGCAGCTGCCTGTTGCAGCGGCAGAAGCGGAGGGGTGGAAATGAGGTGCCGGTTTTTCCGTGCGCCGCTTCCTAATGGAGCGATGCTCAAATGCCCAGGGGCAAAAACTGGGGCTCCCACTGGGGGCTTTGGATGGAGTGGGGGGTGCGGGGATGTCAAATAGCCCAGGGACGCCTTAGAGGGATTAAAAAAGGTATTGACCGGCACCTAACTGGGGGGAACCCACCCTCTGGGGTGCTGACCGGCGTCGTGCCAGGGATGGTTGCTGGTTCGTGGGGCCGCAGGGTGCCGCGAGCCCAATGCGGAAAGGGTCACCCTCCCTTTCCCTCCGCTCACCCCATCCCAAGGCAGCGGGGGCCGGCCCGTGTTAGAGGTGGGAAAAAAAAAATAAATGAGGCAGATATACACCGCTGTGGTCAGATTGGGGGAAAAAAGGATTAAAAATGGGAGGGAACCCTCAAGTCAGGGTCTTTAATCCGGGGTTAAGCCCCTTCCCCGAGTCCGGGCGGGCACGGCGCCTGGCTTCCTCTCTCGCCCCCCGCTTTCAGGATTAAGCTGGCTTCGGTACCAAACCCGTCAGCGCTCGTTCAGCTCTTCCAAGCAGCAGATATTATTTCCAGCGCTAACAAGGCTTTTGCCCTGGGCTGCCGAACCCTGGTAATCCTCCCCATCCTGCTGGGAAGTGGGCGAAAAGGGGCCCTTTGGGCCGGGCCGGGAGGATGCTCCCACTTGGCCGGTTTCAAGAACTAACCTCCCCTGGGAGGAGAATTATAATTCCCCTTGCTAGGACAATTAGCACGTGTTTCCTAAGATTAGGGGCGATACTCTAATTAGGGTCTTGATTAGGGGCAGGGATCACCTAATGCAGCTACTGCGAGCTCCGAGGTTCCCGCGCCGCGCTTAGTCCGTGTCATATCACTGTGTAACGAGCTGTAACCGTCCTCAGCGACCTCGCTGAAGTGTCTCGGGGTGAGGTTTGCATTTTCAGGTTCCCCGTTGGATAGTTTACGGCTTTTAGTCCCGGATTGACACCTCCGCGGGTGTTTAGATGTGAAGGAGCGCGGCTCCCGTGCCGCTCCCGGAGGTGCTCCTCTGCTCTCCCGTCCCTGGAGGAGAAATAGGGAAAAGAAAATAGCTGAGCGCAGTAAGGAGCCGGTCTGGGACCAGCCGGCACCGAGAGCGATGCGGAGCTTTTGCCCATGGTCTGCATCCCATCGGAAGAGGGACGGGGTTGGACGCGGAGCAAGAAAGCGCAGAAAAGACGAAGGAGTCTTAAAATGCAACTGGGGTTGGGGGGGTGGATTTGGAGTAATTATTTTGGAAATGGCTTCAGGATCCGACAATTTTTTTTTTATTTTTTTTTTGGCTGGGTGTCAAACCCTCAGCCAAACTATCCAAAATCCATCCTTGAATAATTCCGAGCACGACAGCGTCCGGGAAGCTGGATGCGCACGTGGGTTTGACCCGGCGAGCTGCGCGGGGACCCCGGCAGCCAGGGCAGGAGCGGGTTCGCTGCCTTTTCCAAACTGATTTCTCATTTCTAACGGCCTTAAAAAAAAAAAATAAAAAAAAAGAAAAATTAAAAAATGAACTGGGGCAAAATGCGATGCCATGAGAGCAGCAGAGCTGTGGGTTAATGGGAAATGTCAGGCTCGTTGTATTTAATCCTCCTGCTGCAAAACGCCTCTTTTAAACCATTGATCATCTTTTACTGAGAAAACCGGTCCTGCCACAAAAGTTGCCAGATTTCCGGGGGAAAAAAAAAAAAAAAAAAAAAAAAGCGTGAGCAGTGAGCGAGCGGATTTAACTTTCCTTTCCAAAGGGCACTTGTTTAAACTTTTAGTCGCTAGACGGTAAGCGGTAACGCTGTCATCCGAGATTTACACGCGCTGGGGTTAAACCAGCAGCGGATACCGGGATGCTCCCGGGGCTGGGGTAGGGAAGCGGCAGCAGGGGAACCTGAATCACGAACGCCGGAGAAGAGCGGCCGCAGCGATCCGGTTATTTCCAAACAGGCTGTGTCGTGGCTTCTGCAATATTTCAGTCAAGCTAATGCAATGCTTGGGGGTTTTTTTGGGTTTTTTTTTTTTTTTTTTTATTAACCTCCAGCGCAACCTCTCCTTCTGCAGGGTTAATCACTGGTGGAAAAC
>VXBL01009762.1:91996-140899 GCA_013400195.1 Aramus guarauna
TGGTTCAATTATTGTTTTTTTTTTTTTTTTTTTTTTTTTTAAATCTCATTTTTACGGTGCCTTAGACAGGCAAACTGCCGGAATCAGAAAGAAAGGGTCATTTAGAGACGTGTTGCTAGACAATAACACTCTGCAATCAGGTAAATACTCGGTAATGTTGAAGCTATACGCTATAACCCGGACACGTGTAGCACTCAGTCCACAAACAGTTTAGCACCATATTGATAGGTCATGCAGCAAAAACGCCTTCTTCAAGGTTTGCTGGGAAGTTAAAAGCATGAAATAGTACAGTGCAAGGTAGTCTATACCCTTTAGCTTCTATAGGGGTAAGGTGGCAACGGCGGATGCTCCCGGCTGTCCCAGAGGTATGTCTTGGCGGGTCGCTGGCTCTATGTCCCCATCGTCGTCACCACGCCGGGGTTGATGTTACCTGAAAAGGTTTGAGGGAGAAGGAGAAAAGAAATGAGGTTATTCCACGCGCGGGATATCGAGGGAGGGTGAATGAGTTAATTGCCGGCACCGCCGTTACGCCGATCTCGCCACGGCCGCGCAGGGGACTGGAAACGGCGGGGACTTGGCTGACTCCAGTACACTGCTTACCAGGGACACAAACTTTTTCACATTCTTTCTGCGTGTTAAATCTGTTCTCGTTGCCTCCACAGCCGCTGTACCAGAACCGGGCGCAGCTCTTGGTTTTGGTGTCGTAGTACCATTTCAGCTCAAAGTCCCTGCAGGGCCCCTTTTCTTTTTGCAGCCAGCACGTATCCGTGTCTGTGGATAAAAAGCAGGAAAAAGACGAGTCGGGAAGAGCACTCCCGGGTGAAACGCAGCCTCCCTGAATGCATTTGCACGGTTATGGAAATGCTTGTGAGCAGGGACAAGCAAAAGGACAAGCACAGCATCGCCTTCGCACGACTCCTACAACTAAACCCCGTCCCTTGGTCCGCAACGAGATCTCGCTTTGGAGGTCACCAGCCCCGATCCACAAAGCCCTCGGCCGCGTTGCTGTCGTGCATCCCCGGATGATGCTGAGGTGCGGGAAGACTGCCGCACAGCAGCGGCTGGCTGCAAATCCCCTGGATTTTGCAGGAAATGAGTTGGCAGGTCTCAGAAACGGGAGAGGGGCTGCAAGGGGAAAAGTATTTGCACCGTCGTTTTCCCATTAAAAATACTGGCTTGCCCTAAAAAGAGAGACTTTCTACGCGAAGATGCTCCCAGACCTACCACACGCTGCCCCGTGGCATTCTGCATCCCTTGCTGGGTAAGCAGGGAACAAAATAACACAGTACCTGGGCACGTTACAATGAAATTGCCGAATAAATAAATAAATAAATAATTAAAAATTAAAAAAAAAAATTCTGATATTAGCTCCTGATTTACCATCAAGTCACAAACAAGGCATCCCCTGCACACAGGGATGCAGAAGCAGCTCATGCACCTCTGCTCAGCCCCACCATCACCCAGCACCGTTGGTCCTGTAAAAGCCTTGTTACCGTAGCCCTGAGTCAGGCAGGACCCCCCCCGACCCCCCCCCAAAATTTCTGACACCGTCGCTGCCACTCATCAGCAGTATGGCTTCAAGCTGCTGGTGTCCAGCCTTGGCCGTAAGTAAAAAAAATCAGAAGTTATCAGACAAACAAGTAAATCAGTAAAACCACAAGCACTGAAAAATGAAGGGGGGTGCGTAAGGGGGAGTCAGCTGGGAAAACTATGGGGTCCCCCTTACTGGGGGGGGTATTTGCAACCAGGACCCTTTTTTAATTAAGAAAAAAAAGTTTTTTTTTTTTTTTTTTCTTTTCCCCCAAAGGCAAAAATAAATCAATGCATACGGAGCACAGCAGCAACGACTGCTGGGGAAATTCAGGCGTTGAAGTTCTCTTCCAATAACCTTGTCTCAGGATCACGCCTTTTGTAACGCACGTGCCAGAAATCAAGCTATTTAAAGGACTTGTTTCTTAAATTGTGGTCAATAGGCCCAAATGTAGGGGAATATGTAGTGAAATTAGAAAAGAGTGTATAGATATACGGTGAATATACAAAAAGGCGCATTTGCAAACCAGTTTCTTCGGGGTCTGATGAAAGCAAAGGCGTCCTAAAGCCTCCTAAAGTTTTCAGGGGAAGGAGGGCAGAGGAGATCATCCCTGAAATCCCGACTGGAAAATAGTTCTGGCGATGGGCCCCGAGCCATAAGAAAGCCCCAGCGGCGGGTTTACTTTAAAGGAAATTGCAGGCGGTGCCGGCGGCTGCCCAAAGCCCAGGAAGGCTGCGGCGAGGCCGGGATGCTCCCGGGATGGACGTGGAAATGCCCGGGCTAATGTCACGGACCCGGTACCCCAGCTCTGCTTCTGGGTAGAGCCTGCCAAATGTCTAAAGGCTTTCCCCCCACCTCGTTTTAATGGCAATTTCCACAACCCCCCCCATCTTCTTCCGCGAGCCAGCGGACAGATCGCTGCCGGAGCAAGGCTGCGGTCCAAGGGGTCAGGCTGAAGCGGTCGCGATGGAGATCGGGTGGTTGGTTTGAGCCGCGGGTTTACTGTTTGGATAGGAAGAGCTGGGAAGTGCCTGAAGGGGATGCTCCTGCTCATCGCCCTGCTCTAAATGCAGCTTTGTGAAGCAGGATTTCTTTTTCAATCTCCGTTTTTCCTTGGAATTTGAAATCAATATTGACCTTCCAAATTCAGCTTTGCTTTTGGGCTCCTGCAGCCAAAAGCTTCCCCATGCCTTTGGCAGCCTCTTTGCCTTTTTATATTCAGATTTTCTGATTTTTATTTTTTCCCCCCAAAGTCCATCTCCCTTCTTTCCTGCCTTGCAAAACACTGAAATCCAGCAGATGTGAATACGAGAATGACTCTACCCCAACCCCCCCCACACACACACGCACCCTTTCTGGAATCCAACCAGTAATCAAAACCTTCAGCTGATGGGAGGTATAATACAATCCTGCTCGGCGGCACGGGGTCCAGGCAGCCCAGCCTTCCCCCACCTCACCCCCCCTTTGGGACTGGGAGCAACCTCGAGGATCAGCAGATGCACAGGGAAAGTCAACCATGGCTTTAGAGGCAGATCTGGCTTCAGGAAAGCTGCCGAAAAATTCACTTGAATTGTGATCTTCAGGCTGCCTGCCCAAATATTCACACGCCCTGGGGGTTCGTGCCCCGTCTCCAGCTGCAGAGCACCATCAAACAGCACCCAGCACCAGCTTCAGCTGAACCACTGGATGGCATCTCAACCGAAACCTCCTCCCCCACCACAAACCCCAAGCCCGAAACACAACAAATGAAACAAAAGCTCATCCAAAAAAATTCAAAGAATTGATGGTGAGTAAGGAGGAGGGAGCTGAAATGTGTTTTAAGCCGTGGCCGGTTCTGGCAGGTTCAAGAGATGGGGGCAGCCACCCTAAGCTGGGGTTTTAATTCATCCCGTGGGGAAAACGTGCCTGGGCTCTTCAGTTACACTGACATTGAAGTTTGTCATGGTGAAAAAAAAACCCATAAAAACAAATAATTAGAGGTTATCACAGCACTTAAAAGGCTTCAAGTGGGAGGTGGGTCTGGTGCACGTTTTTGCACCCAAACAAGCCCTAGGTTTTGGGAGACCGACTCATTTCTCAGAGTTGCACCCAGCTCCGGTACTCGGTACGGGCTGAACCAAGAGCCTGACCCAACGCCCAGCATTTTAAAATCTGAGCTGGCACGTGAACTCCCGCCTCTCTCTTTTTCCTTGGTGGATTCACGCTCTGGTTTTGCAGAAAATGAACAGAGAATGCCGCGGTGAATAGAGCGGGGGACCCTCGCGGGGTGGGCAGAGACACGAACATCCCTCCAGGGCCCCTCGGTTGCTTTTCTTGACTATCTGCCCAGGGCAGAACGGCGCCAAGTTCATGAAATATCACTTTAGCCTGAACACAACAGTTGCTGGAAACATCATCAAGGCATGTGACGATGATCAGAAGGGGCTGGTCTATGGGATGGGGCTAGCAGAAACAGGCACCCTCTGGAGAAAAACCACATCGGGGAGGTTTCCCTGCTCGGTGAGGACGAAATCCTGCTCCAGATTGAAGCTACGGGTTTCTGCAGGAGCTATAGGCTGCTTCCTCTGGCTGAAAAGTCCTCAAGCTGCAACCAATGGATCTTTGCCCATGGTGCCCGTCTGCAGCTCAGAGGCACCTTGTAAACTCATTTCGAGAGCAGCTGCCGCCCCAGGCGTCTCCGTGGCTGGTGGTGGCCACCTCCTCGCTTGCCTGCATGTTTCTGCAGGGACCCCCAACAGCTGGACTCGGGCTGCACCCCTGCCAGTGACAAAAATTCCCGAGTCTGATTTAAGGAGCCTAAAATACACCTGAGGAAAATCAAATGGTGGGAGGGGTCCTTAAATTTGCCTTTTCAAACCCTGTCTTGCCCCTAACGAGGATTAAAGCCCTGCCATCAGGTACCAGAACTTGTTTCGCTCTTAGGTTCCTCTCCCATCTCTGCAAAGGGCCCGAAGCACCACGGGGAAGGGGAGGCTGCTACGCCAGCAAGGCTTTGCGGGGGTCAGGTCCCCATGCCCAACCCTTAACCAACACTGGTGACTGCACGTCCCTACTTCCCTCCCAGCTCTTGAAGAGGTTTGCAAACACAACCCCTTCTTCTCAAACCCCTTGAGGAGAGGAAGTCAGTGCCATTCTCCTGTGGGCTCCTCCCTCCAACTTTTTGATTTTTACCTTTTGGTGCAGCAGGAAAACATCCGCACGCAAGACTGGAGCCCCGTGGAGCAATTTTCCTGCAAGCATTTTGGCTACAGGCAGTGAAACGTTGGCAATTCTTTGCACCTCAGCGAAGGCAGACCGCTGAGTGGTGGCATCGGTTAGTCATGCAGCGACAATCCAAACTGCTTTGGGACCAGTTACACCACCACACACCTCTCTCAAAATCCAGCACGTGATTTTTTTTTTGCCGTACAGCTGCGGTTTGCACTCAGGCCGTGCAAACACGACACGTCCTGGCGTGGCAACAGGCGTGCAAAGTGACTTGCTCATGCAAAGCAGATGGTAGGGCACGGTCATGTCAAGGAGCAAGTGAAAACCAAGTCTATACAACTGGTGACCTTGTGTTGGACGAGCTTGGATGCATGCTGTGAAATGGTCAAGGTGAAATAATGGATTTGCTTCGGTGTGTGATTATTTTTGGGGGGTATTACCTGATGATGGTCTTTGCTCGAAGAGTGGCTGCTGCATCGCTTTCTCGGCTGCTGCTGGAGGAAAAAAAAGTGCATGGGTTTGGATTTTAAAGGCTGTTTTCTCTCCGATCCAAACGTTATTTGACAACATGATAAACTACAAAAAGGATTAATCCCCCACACGGTACTTACATGGTTTTAAGCATTTGCTAACACACTCAGCTTCGGCCTCAAATCTATTGGCATTACCACCGCAGCCACCATACCAACCCTGGCTGCAGATCTTGTTTTTGGAGTCAAAGAACCACACAATCTGATAGTCCTTGCACTGTATGCCCATGTCAAAGTCCAGCAAGCAAGGGTCTGGCCAATCTGCATGTCAAAAGATGCAAAGGTTAAGTGTCTCTGAAAGGGTTAAAAGCTGAAAAAGCAAAGAGATCGAAAAGAAAAAAAAAAAAAAAAGCCCGATACAGGACTGGTGACATTTCCTTGTCGCGTGATTTCCCTTGCTGGATGCAAACCTTCCCCAGCCTCCAGCTTGCCTCTCCCCGCTCTTGATTTCATCACGCATCCAAGCCCCAGGTCCGTGGACCGAGGAGGTGGCAGCCCCTTGCTATCTGCTGGCGTGCACAGGATCGGGCCCTCGCACACCTCCATCCATTTCCAACGCTATTTGCTTTGGCAGTCACTTTTAACCCTTAAGCGTGTCTAGTTTATCACTAAAGGCAAGCCGCACCGGGTAGACTTTAAGGCTTGATGAGAATTTAAACGTATGTTGCTTTCCTGCCAAGAAATGATAAATTAGGTCCAAATCCCATCCCTGCTACCAGCTGCTTTGCCTATTTAAGGAGGGCAGAATCTGGGGCTTCCTGCGAGGTCTGTCGGAAGATTTACACACGGGTCTCTCCCGTTGCACAGAAAACTAGAGAACAGTCAGTTAAACAACCCGTCCCAAATCCCCTGCTCTGTTTCATGTCTCCAGCCTGTTGAAAAACTTCAAATTAGCATCCTCGGGGAATGTTTCCCCCAAGTTGCCAGCAGCCATAAATCCTCGGGCAGAGACGTTTGCTGCCGGTGGGTCATGACAAGAGGAGCTGAGATGGAGAGGTCTGCGTTGAAGCGCAGAGCGAGCACACGGCACACCCATTTTCCTTCGGGCAGACCTCCTCAAGCCTACACACCTTGTTTCCAAAGGGTTGGCACACAAGGGGTTAAACAAAGCCATGGGGTTGCGTGTCACCTGGTGGGGACAAGCCAGGTGAAGGCTTCAGAGGGGATGTCAGTGCCAGGGAGAGGGACGGAATGAGTGGGAACGCATGGGAAGGGTGGGATGATGGGACATGCAGCAAGGCAGAAATGACACGGTCCCTGCACGGCACAAGCCCTCGGCCCCTCCGCTGCAGCAAGCTCTGGTGATACCACCAGCCAGGCGTGATGTCCATGCTCATCCCTTTCAAAGCGAGCAGCCAGACCCCAACAAGCAGCTTTGCCACTCTTGTTGGCTGAACGCGCTGAACGGCAGCATCTCCCCGTGCTCTCAAATCACCTCAGGAAGACAACGAACCACAGCGCAAGCAAAATGCTTAAAGAAAAAACCATGAGTGCGATGATTCAGAGATGAGTTTTGGATGCCAGATCCATAGCTGGTGCCTGTGACAGGGCTGTGCTGCTTTGTGAAGGCTGAGAGCCCTTCCAGACCCTTGGAGGAAGGGTTGCAGCCTGGTACAACAGAGTGTAATAGCGCCAATGTAATGAGCTTGATGTCAACGAAAGCAATGAGATGACGTATTAACAGCTACAGTGACTGTGGGTTGTTAACACAGGTTGATGGGATTAACAACAGAGCAGGAGCTGACAGCTTGCTCACTTAGCTGTTGACTACATACACTACTGGTGGCATAGAAACAGGGGATGGGCAGGTTGGGTGAAACTGGAGGGAGGCTACCAATTAGCCAAATTAACACAAACGTTTGACACTAACTCCCCTGCAAGCCCTGGCTGTTGGTCAAGCCCTTGTTGAGAGCTGCGTGTTAAACCAAGGAGCCGAGACCCATTCTTTGCCCCAAACGGGGAGCGAGAGTGCAAACAAGCATCAGGTGATGTTCTGCATCCACACGTGCCGGAGAGGCCATGGGGCACAGCCCGTCCCTGGAGAGCGGCCAGCACTGGGCCCCTGGCTCATCTCCCATCCCTGCGATGGAAACAAGACCTGGTTTGAGTCCCCCATGAAGATCCCAGTGACTTCAGGAGGCTCTGGATCCAGCATGGGGCAGACCCCCCAGCACAAGGCTCAAGTCTGCATGGACAAAGCTGTCATCTAGCTCATAATCTGCTGTCTCTACAACGCAAAGGACTCGTGGATCCTTTGGTCCTGGTGGGGCTCGGAGAAAGGCCGGGTGGTTTGGGAGCAGGCAAGGGGAAGACTGGTGCAAATGGCCAGGCTCTTGGTGAGGGTCCTGGCAGAGACCCCCAGCCCAGCACCCGTCGCCCATACTCACCGCTCTCAGGCCCTTCCAGTGGCTCGGTGTTGAGCATCATGTTGGCCAAGGACACCTTGGGCTGCGCCGGGGTCTCTGGGAGGGGGGGAAGAAGCAGCGAGGTCAGCCGAGGGAAGGGGATCTGCAGCAGCACCCCGGGCGCAGCCATAAACAAACTCACTGGCCCCGGCTCCAGCACGGGGGACGCACACAAGTCACAGGAGTCAGGTCTGGATCTGTTTACCCCAGCACATACGTCTCAGAAATGTTTATTGGAGGCAGCTGACAGGATGAGTAATCCACAACCGCCCAGCCGGGACTGGTTCTCCTTGCTCGCCCCAGCTGGCAGCTCTGCAGCACGGTGGGGTTCATCCTCGGGGGTGACTGTGAAGGAGCATCGCCAGGGCCCCACGCAGCTCTGCTTTGGATGGCCCCCGCTCAACCCACAGCGTGCAACTGGAGGGCTCTGGAGGAGCAGATGTGGCCTCTCTGTAGCCAGTTTAGCTTTGCTCCTCTGGTCTTGGAGAGGGCAGGAGGGGAAAAAAGGCATCCTCCAGGGGAGCAAATAGTCCCTGATGGATCTTCTCTTGCTCCCCTGCAGCCCTGGAGGGCTGTCTGTGCATTGCACGCCTCTCCTCGACCACACTCCTCCCAGCACGGCCTCACATCCCTCTAGGAACTACGCTGTTAAGGACTGTCACCGGGGGAAGAAATGCCTTGCCATGGGCATGCCCTGCACGACGGCACCATATCGCATCATGCCCCTTTCCAGGGCAACTTGTGGCTCATTTTCTGCGGGGCAGGAGGGGTTGGATTTGCTTTTCTCTGGGCAGAGGTGGCATTCACTGCTGCCTCCCCAGTTTGTTCCCATTTGAGATGTAACTGCACGGGGAAATGGGGCTTCCCGGGGCATCGAGAGCTCCAACTCAGCACACGCAAAGGTTACTTCTACAAACTGATGTCTTCTCTCAACATTTTTGTGGGCGCATTTGTGGCTCGCGAAGGTAAGAGACTTCAGACCTGATCCAAACCCGCCGAAGCCAACGGAGAGGCTCCCCGTGGGCACTAAAATTGCCCGTGAAGTGCCAGAAGCCGCCAGATGCAGCACTGGCAGGACCAGCGCAAACTTCTCCACATCACCAAGCCAAGGCACCTCTACGCCAAACTATATATATATAAAAAAAAATAAAATTGGCTGTGTCTTAGTAGAGCAACTTTTGGCCACGTCAAAGGGTTTGGTGAGGTTTACATGTGATCTGTACACATGGAGCTTGGATCCCTGAAGGATTAAACTCTCGATTTTATCTCTGCTTTGTGGGTTTTTCTGGATAGGATAGTATGTGAAGCAGATAGGTGGTTATGGAAATGGTGATTGGAGGAGAAGCTTTTCTCGTTTATTTTGCAATCAGGCTGGACTGAATTTATTCTGTGTTAACCCAATTTGACTCTCATTATTAATTACAGCAATGCCGGCTGGACCCCACGAAAACCCATTGTGCAAAGCCTCCCGCACACACAGTGCAACAAACCCCGCTCTGGGACTGGCTTTAGTTCTCCCACAATCTGTGTCAACTTAACACCACCGAAGCGTCAACTTGCATTTGCCAAAGAAAAACACGCGCAATGTTTCATAACCAGGTCCTGCCGCTGGTCCGGAGGATGCCAGACGTGCGGCGACACAACCGAGCATTGCCAGGACTGGGATTGTTGGTACCAACTGATTCCCCCATCCCTTACAGGGGTTTTTATGTCCATTTTATGAAAAAAAAATTTAAAAAAAAAAGGTTTTTTTTTCCTGGAGAGGTACTTACTTGTGCTGAACGTTCCTGCGTAGGTTACTTTGGGTTGGGATTTCTGGTAGCCGGTAATGACGACAAAGTATTTCTGTCCGCTTCTGAGTCCTCGGATGACGTGCTCAGTGCCGGTCAGGTTTTGCTTCTGCACCAGAGAGTGGTCATGAGCCAAGGTGATGGTGATATCAAAAATGTAGGTGTTGTGTGGGTCGGGGCTGGCCCAGCGCAGCCTGGCACTGCTCTCGGTGACATCTGTGATCTGGATGTCGTGGGTCTTTGCTGCAACGCAAAAATCAGAAGAAACACTAAGCGAGGGATTTGAAGAGGAAAGATCTCGAGGGGAAAAAAAAAAAAAAAAAAGTGTCTCAAGTGCTACAGGATCTGCTTCCGAGTCCACAGCAAGTAAATTTGTCTGCAGCCAGTTGTGGCGTGTACGAACCAGGCTGTGACTTTGCTATCTCAGACGCCAACCCGGCACACTGCAGGGAGGCCTTCTTTCCATAGCCTAGATGATGTACCAAATGGTTGGTTTATTTTTTAATAATCTACTGCAATCTAGCAAATCAGAGCAATTTTCCCCCCGCTCCGTGAGATTTACACAGCCTTAAAACCGTGATTCCCAGCACAGGTTTCCCAACAACTGTAAGCGTGCCCAGTCAGATCCTTCTCTGGGGCGCAATGGGTTCACTGATCTGCTGAAGCAAAGCCTGCTTAAGATCAAACATCACCTTAGAAAGGTCAAACAAGCCATTAGGGAAAAGTTTTCCTGCTATGGCAGAGTATTGGGCGAGACCTTTATAAATGCTGCTTGGAAGCAAGAGTAAGAGCAAGAAACACGCAGAAATGCTGGTTCCCTGCAAGCTGATCAAAGCATTAACCGTGCAAAAGCTGACGGCTTTTATTTATTGCTTTTTAGTCATTATCTACACGGAGACATTGACTGGTTGAGCACCCCTGTGCTTTGCCACATGTTTTTTGTTACTTGTCGGGCTAGTGCAGAGCTGCCTGCACCCCCTTGCAAAAACAAGGGAAAACTTTTTTTTGCATGAGCCGACCATTACCATTCCCAAACAGGTCTCCACACTGATTCAGCGATGAACTGACCAAACTGACTATTTATATTAGCTGACGGAGAATTCGAACAATGCCATTGTATGAATCACCATAAATAGCAGAACTCAGCCAAGGGGTAACGCTACAAGGAAAACATTGAAAGCAAACGGGAAAGCAAAAGAGAAGCTCTCTGAGGTTGTACTGCTGAGCTAGGCAGCAGATGATGGATTGTCCCACGTCTGGATGTCATGCTTAGCCTGTCCCCCATCCGGTTTCACGCAAAATTCTCGACCCAAGGTGACAAAGCCTCAACCCCCCCCAGTGCAGATTTCCACTTCCGCACCTAAAATCTATTTTCCGCAAGCACGAAATTTGGCCTCTCAGTGACATTTCCCATAGGAATAATCCTCTCAGGGAGGAAGGGAAGCCACGACTGCGGTACAGACAAGCGAGAGGCACTGCTCGTGTGGGGAGAGCCCTTCACGTACCGCCTTGTCTTCTCCTGCCGCCGCCCGTCGCGGTGGCCGTGGTGTTCGTGGTGGTGCGGCCGGCGGCTTTGGCGTGGGCGGCAGTGCTGGCTGTGCTCTGCGCCGTGGCGTTCACCTGGACCACGGTGCTGGCTGCGGTCTGGGTGGTGGCTCTGGTCTGGGCGGTGGTGGTGGCGGCGGTGGTTCTAGCAGTGGTGGTTCTAGCACGGGTGTTGGTGCTCACAACGGGCTTGATGCTCGCACCGACCGTGGTGCTGGCACTTACGGGTTGGCTTATGGTCACGTTGGGTGCCACGTACCTGCCAAAGCAAAAAGCAGCTGATATGGTGCTTTTTTTCCCCACTGTACAAGCAGAATGTTGGAAGTGGAGATGAGTTGACGTAGGCAAGAAACCTCCTGAGGTCAACAGTCTTTGTTGGCTTTAGATATGCCCACAGCCAAGTAGTGACAAGCGCTGCACGACACTGCCTGTCCCTTGGGGCACAAGTCTGCCTGCACACCAACCTTACACACGCAGGAGGGAGTTTCGTGGAAAGATCTGTAGCATGGCTGATTTCAAGGGGCTCGACCTACTAAAGGCAGCACAGTTCTGTGCCAGCAACGAAGTGGGTCTTGGTGACGCAAGCTTTCGCTTCTGTTCAGAAAATATTAGGATGTATTCTGTGATGGACCCTGAATATCAGATAGTCCAGGGCAGCCCACCTCTGAAAATAGCTCCTTGAGTGGAAAACCCCAAATTAATAATAATTTCTGAAATTCCTGACCTGCATGATGACAGCAGCATATACCTCCTTCGTATCCTTTATACATACATAAATATGGAATTTAACACAAATTTAAAATGATATGCATACTCGTCTACCCTTTCTAGCAGATATATCTGGTTTGATACTAAAGGAACCGGTAGCACGCTGATAATCCTGACTGTTATCACTGAAGTTGCTTTTCCTATCTTTTTCCAAGCAGGGACTGGGAAATGAGTGCCTCTCCCCCAGACAGGCTGTTAGCAAGGCTCATTCTCGCGGACAAACCACTACTTACACTGCTTTGTGCCTGGCGTGCCCGGGGCTCTGGCTCTTGGCTTGCTGCTCACTCCGGAACCACTCGCACTGTTTCCTTTCCTCTGGAGACAGGTAGAAAGCAAAGTCGCCTAGAGACGGAGAGAGCCTGGCATTAAACCCTGGCGTTGAGGGTGGTGGTTACCTACCAACACCACATTACATATATTTCTTCCTGATTTAAAAAAAATAAAAATATAATCTCTTCTCTCCTTGCTTGCTCTGATAAAAGTTATGGAGTATCTCTTGATGTTTGGCATGGTTACTGCAGCATCCTGGGCTGGGAGATTTGTTATTCCGATTTACAAACACGAGAGCAGTAACTGCAAGATACCAGAGGGCTATATGTCTTAGTCTGTCATATGTAAACAGCTTTCTTATAACAAGGCACTTCCAGCCACAGAGCTAGTATTTTTTTCAAGAGTTCGAAGTTTCCAGGACCCCTGTAAGTGGTAAGTGGAAAAAGCAAATTGAGAAAACCTAAACATTTATTTTCGGGGAAAGATGTGTTCATGGTTGGTTCCTATTTAGTGCAAGACATTCCTGAACCAGTGGTTTCTTAGCCCAGTAGACTGGTTTTCAGGACTTTTTTGATGAAACTAGTTTTCCTAGAAAAGGCCCATTTCTTGTCCTTGCTGGCCAGGTCTGTTTAGGATCTCCGGGAGCTGGCTCTAGCTGGAGATCCAGCCTGGGGATCTGAAATGCAAATTTTCAAGGCACAATCTATACATCCCAAACACAGCAGTATTGTTTACCCCTGAGAAAGAAATCCTGTTCATCTGGTCCTTAAATCTACATACAGCAACTCCAGATCAGAGCCTGAGCCATCCAGATACCTTCTAGACGTGATGTTTATGCTGAAGTTGGGAAGAAAGATTTGCTGGTTGCTGAAGGAGCACGGTGGGGAGTGCTAGCAGGCTGCTGGGCTGCAGAGGTCCAAGTGCCCCAGCAGAACCAGACCCTATGGGACTTGCTGCAGACGTGACCAGCAAGCCAAGCAGGACTAGGTCAGATCCCACAGGTGAGCTCGTGGAGACCAAGTCAAACCAGACCGAAGTGCAAACTCTACTTGGCAGACTAACAGACTGCACGGGATGGGCTGTGGAGGCCAAAGTGAACAAAAACCAGACGTATTCAAGTAGGCAGACCGATGAGCAGCAACACGCTGACCAAACAGTACAGAACATATAAAATCAGATTAAATTCATTGAGCTCCACTGCCCAAAGAGTCAGGCTAGAGCCCACCCAACCGACAGGCAGGTAGACTACACCTGGCAGATTAATCCCCCTGAAGTCACATGTTGCCCCTTCCATAACACTTTCGCTGCAGGATGTTATACTTACTTCTGATAAAAGATGGCAGCAGTCTCCCAAAGCGTAGTAAGGGCTCTTCATGAAGCTCTCCTGGTTTATGGACCAACTTGAAGAACACATCGTTTGGCTCGTTAGCTAGGGTATAGATATTCTTGGCATTCACCTTCCTGCCAATGCCCAAGACAACAAAGAAGTACCCTTTGCATTTTGCATCGATAACAACCTTCTGCAGGTACTCAAGTTCCTGTTTATTCACTTTTCCAGTCATCATCAGAACTATGACTTTTAGATCCCGAGGGTTTGGTGCACTTTCAAAAATATGAGCCATCGTGTGTTCAATTGCACTTCCCATAGCCCTTGTGCCATGGAGCTGGGTCATTTGGTTCTGAATGTAATTAATGATCTTCTCTTTGGATCCAAAATCAGTTAGTGAAAACTCAGTTTTTACTGGTGGGAAGCTTGAGTTGGTTTCGTATTCATAAGGAGCTTGCTGGAGAACCGCGACTCTTGCATGGTGCTGAGATACTTTTGGCTCAGAGCTGATTTCCAGGTTACTTATGAGGTGGGAAATGTACTTCTTCATCTCGTTGAACTGCAGAGGGGTGGTGGACTCTGAGCTATCCATGATGAAGGCCATGTCAGTGTCTACATCTGTCGGGGCTGCCCTTCTGTCTCTAAATACAGGTCTCTGACTACCAAAACCACAGATGGGATCAGGGTCACACACATCTAGGGAAGAAATACAGTAGGTTTCACCTGGAGGAACTCAAAATGACCCTCCCTCCTCATTCTAAAAATCTCTTGTCATATGAAATACTATCAAGCCATGGACATTCGCTGGTCCATTACTCGATACCAAAGTAATTTCATCCCAAAAAACATTTAGTTAAGCGTTTAGTACTTTTATGCGGTCCTTTGTCCAAAGGGATCCCTGAAGCACTCTGTCATAAATGGCAGAGGGCCATATTTTAGAGCATTTAGCTATCGGTATTTGGGCTGTAAAAGTGGGAACCAGCCAGAAAAGGAGCTTCTCTTTACAAAGTGGAGAATGCCCAGCGAGCCTCATTCACAATGCCAATGTTTTCTGATCAACCTAAGAATATGAATCCCTTGTCTTCAGCAGCAGAAGGGCTGACTCCCAACTGGGCTTCCCTTCCGCACCACTGACAAACGACTGCTGCGCAACCGGAAGAATTTGGCACTGTCTAGAGGAGAAATTGGATGCTTTACCCAGACAAATGTGACAAGTCAAGAGCCTCTGGATAGTTTCATTCAGCTGACTGCCACTGGTTGGAAGAACAATTGCATGTCCAACTGCTGTGTTGTTGATCTGGTTAGATGCAAACAGAAAAACATGGTGTTAGTAGCGCTACCTTCTGTTATTTTCACCTCAAAGTAGGGGAGGGCAATCCACAACTCAAAGAGACTCTCTACTCAGCATGCCACTTCTGGTGGATCCCATTTGGAGGACCCTAACGCCCCCGATGTCACTTAGTGGGACGAGTTTAGAGACATAAACTCCAAGAAAAGGGTGAAGCACTTGAACCAGCACTCAGCATGCTTGTCTGGGGCTTTTTTGTTGCTTTAAATCTCTGTGCGTCCGCTCTCCCTCTGCCAACAAAGCCAATGTACTTCCACCTTCCCACTCCTTGCCTTTCTGAGAGACCTTTCTCGCTATGGGGACTATCTTTTCTTCTGTTTCATGCCGCACCTGGCACCCTGGAACCACGGTCTGGGAAACAGATGACTCATCGTAACCTCAGTAGTGTTTCACAGCGTACATTGTATTTTGGATTTCTCTCCTAACAGACATGCTGGGTGAGTATGACCAGCAATGCTTTCTCAGCGCTAAGCACTTGAAAGGCCTATGAGAGCCAACCACCGCCCGTAGGAGCAAACACCACCAATCCCCCCCCAGCAAACCAGATTGAAGTCATGAGCAGAAAATGAAAGAAAAGGTGAACGACCCCAACCTCCAGAGCTCGGATGAGAACTGGGTCCTGCCTGCTGGTGAGGAACACAGGCATGACCCCAGCATCGTAGAGTTTCAGCACAGCGTCGTTGAGCTGCGGGGAGGCTCTCGTGTCTCCGTTGCTGAAAAAGACAGCCACCTTCCTCATAAGGAAGCCGCTTCGGGCACGCTTGAAGGTATTCCTGGCCACAAAGGACATGGCAGTCTCCAGGCTCCGTGGCTTCGTGGTCAGGGTCGCCTGGAAGTTTTGGATCTGCTGGAGGAGGCTCGATTTCTTCCTGGAGTCAGCAAAGCGGATCTCTGTGGTGACCTCATTGTTGTAGGTGACCAGAGCCACCCGGGCACCCCGAGGACAGTTGCTCTCAGCAATGGTTAAGTTGTTGACCACTCTGAGCACGGTTTGCTTCATCCTGTTGAAAACATCCCTCACAACGCCCGAGGAGGTGTCAATAGCGAAGGCCAGCTCGGTTGGGAAGACAGGACACTCCTTGGGACCTGCCAGAAACATGCGTTGGGAACAAATAGTGCCCCAAATAGTTGTCAAGGTGCAAGGACCATGTCCTCGGCAGGGGTAAGTCATTTGTACTGCATATGTGGGGAGAAAAACAATTCTGGCACACAGTCACACTGGGGTTTAAAGAACTGAAGGTGACTTACCATAGCAGCAAGCTGTGGAAAAATAGGGAAAAAAAAGCAGTTTGGTTAGTGCCATTTGTGTAACATGATGGACATAGAAGGGTAGTGACAGGGAAGTAGCAAAGCACTGATGTACTCACGGCATTTGTCTTTGATGTTCCGCACAAGCGCACATTGCTTTAGAAAATAAAAAAGAGGGAGAAAGGGAAAGAAAAAAAAAAAGAGGTACGTGACACAGCCAACAAAAGAGTATTTCAAAACAAGAGATAAATCATGCCACACTTACATCTCTGGATTCTCCTTTATCACCTTTAAGTCCCTGTTTGAAAAAGAAAGTAAAATTGAGTGCAATGTGTGTTTTCAGGGTGCCCCATGACCCCATTTGGAATGATTATTTAACCACAGGTCGTGCAGAAGCTAGGGGGAAACCCGCCTGTTTTCAGTTGTATTTCCAGCAAGAGGAGGAAATGTTATACCCTCTGAGGAATAAACGTCGCTGAGGTCAAACCCCAAAGGGATATTTACGATGCTCTAGGTTCACATGCAAAGCAAGCCAAGTCCTCTTGGCCTTTCTAGGGTGCTCTGTGCCAGTCAGATTTGGTCATGGACCATATCCCGTGTGGGGTGATACGAGAGAAAGAGCTGAGAACTTCCTAGAAGGAGCTTTAAGTGGCATATGGCCATGGGGAAATCCTAGTGCCTGGTAAGAGCCTCTCTCTTGATTTTTTTTCTTTCTGTTGTACATTGCGGTTTGAGCACAAGTGATTATTTATCAATGATAAACAGCTAGTTCGGAATTAGAGACACATCCAAGACAAACAAAGAGGTATTTGCTCAACTTGAAATTAGCAGAAGATGGAGGTGGGCATGTTTTTCAACCCTTGGCGCCAATGGGGACCACTACATTTCTCAGAGAGGCAATCAGGACTCTCTCCAGAGGGGAGGCCAGAGGCTCCATCGGCAAATGCACAGAACACTTACGGATGGTCCAGGGTATCCAACCTCTCCTTTCTGACCAGGTGTCCCAGGATCTCCTGCATTTCCCTAGAGAGGGAGAGAGAACAAAGAAATACCTCTCCATGAACATCTGCAGGAGGACTCCCAGGAGGATGAGTCAACAGAGGGAAAAATTGAGCACATCTTTCAGGACATTCATGCAGAAGGGAAAAGCTGTGTCACGGTCCAACTTACTCTGCGACCTCTGTTTCCTTTAGGGCCAGGGCCTCCGGCACCACCACGGTCACCAGGTCCACCCTTGTTGAGGAAAAACACAAATAGCAGCTCTAAACCTGCACAGGACCATAGGTAACAGCTACATTGCTTGGAAAATTAATGTATAGCTCACGGGCTGCACCGTACCTTGGGCCCTGGGTAGCCTATGAAGCCACGCTCTCCCTGAAACAACATAAGGGTTTATTTGAATATAGAGGTTTAGAAAATGAACTTGATTCTGCAGACAGATCTGTAGCAACTTCAGGAATTAAACGACAGAGGAAAGACAGACACTGCCAATTAATTTTGCAATTTTGTTCCTCATACGATTAACAAAAGCAAACATCTACTCTTTTTAAAGTCTGATTGCTCCTCTAAGGCTAGTTTCAACTGTAGAGGAGCTGCCAGAGATGCTGGCATGTTGTTTTCAAAGCCCCACAGACATTCATGAGGATTTCTGGCTAAAAGGTACAAAAACATTGTGTCTCCTTGGAGAAGCTGATTTACATGGGCACAACCAAGACAGAGGGGAAAGGTTTGAAGAGCCTTGCCTGATTTTTTCACCAGGGTACACATAGGGCTGACTTCTGCCCCTGTGTGAAGCCTCTCTGACTTCACCCAGGCTCAGCCCTTGCCTATCTGCATTGAAGACCGTGGATACTTCCTTGTCCTCGGTAGACGGCCATGCTGAGCAAACACTTACCTTTCTGCCTTTAGGACCTGGGCCACCAATTCCATCTCGTCCATCATCACCCTAAAATTGGAAAGCCAAGGTTATTAATATGCTGTCATATATGAATAACTTAATCCTCACAGATCCAGCGACATCAATAGAAGGAATCCACTGATGCCACAGGCCTTTGAGAAATCCTTCTACAGATGAAATTATTGCCAGAAAAAAAGCACAAAAAGGTGGTGCCAAAACTACAAATCTGAATTAAAACTTGCTTATCATACACATACAATGTGTAAAATCCAAATGGAAGTCAGCAACGGGAAGCAGGTTAGGAGGAGACTCTCCAGGTCAGCCAATGCTAGGGGGGTACTTATAGCTCTGTCTGACCCAATCTTGTCCTCCCTTACTCTGTGAAAATCATTTTTTCCTCTGTTGGCCCCTCACTACAGAGAGCAGTGCGAACGAGGCCCCATGGAAGGGCTCGCTCAGTCTACACATCCTCTTTCTAGGTTACCTTTGACCAGGGTGTCTACCCACGCCTCATGCAATGAGCCAGGGCAAGGCCAAGTAACTCCATACAGGATGCCTGTTCCCCGAGCTATACCTTGCTAATAATCTTGTAATTCACCTCCTCAGAGGGACTACCATTACCAACTATGCTCATGCCAGAAGACGATGTAAGGATGATTTCCCTCTCATATTGTACTGTGGAGGATGCAAAGTCCATAGGGAGGTAAACTCTCTGCTGTGAAGGGCTGTGGTCCGTTTGTCACTGGAGAGGGTTCAGCCCAGCATCCTTAAAGGCACGAGTGCGTGGCCACACTTACCATCTCTCCTCGTGGGCCGGGCTGTCCATTTGGCCCTTTGGGTCCAGGGTTTCCAGGCTCACCCTGAAAAGAGGAGCATCTGTTAAAGCATGTGCTGAAACTCCAGGCAACTGAGCCTTTCCCACCCCATCAGCACTGGCTTCTTTACGTAGACCAGTCTGCAGTGGTCCTTGAAGCAGGAAGCCATGGCTGGACCTACACAGCCAGCAACAGTACCAAAGTGCTTGGTCTTTAGTAGGACCTTCAGTGTTTTCAAGAAAGCTGAGCAATGGGACATGGGAGACCAGCCAGCTCNGCTATACCTTGCTAATAATCTTGTAATTCACCTCCTCAACTACCGTTACCAACTACGCTCATGCCGGAAGACAACGTAAGGATGATTTCCCTCTCTCATATTGTACCGTGGAGGATGCAAAGTCCATAGGGAGGTAAACTCTCTGCTGTGAAGGGCTGTGGTCCATTTGTCACTGGAGAGGGTTCAGCCCAGCATCCTTAAAGGCACGAGTGCGTGGCCACACTTACCATCTCTCCTCGTGGGCCGGGCTGTCCATTTGGCCCTTTGGGTCCAGGGTTTCCAGGCTCACCCTGAAAAGAGGAGCATCTGTTAAAGCATGTGCTGAAACTCCAGGCAACTGAGCCTTTCCCACCCCATCAGCACTGGCTTCTTTACGTAGACCAGTCTGCAGTGGTCCTTGAAGCAGGAAGCCATGGCTGGACCTACACAGCCAGCAACAGTACCAAAGTGCTTGGTCTTTAGTAGGACCTTCAGTGTTTTCAAGAAAGCTGAGCAATGGGACATGGGAGACCAGCCAGCTCCCACGGAAAGATGCTACTATTGGTTAGCACAGACCTTGCGCACTGCAAAAGTAAAAGCTCCCAAGCTCTGCAGATTTTGCCAGTGCAAATGGACAGCGGAGGAGCCATGAAAATGAAACAGTGCGTGTGAATCTGGAGAGATAAAACCACTGGGAGAGATCAAGCACAACCACCTGCCCATGTGGGCATTGGCTGAGAATTTGCCCTGGAAAATTACTTGGAAATCTCAGTGACTCGATTAATTTTGCCTCTCTGTTCAATGAAATGGGAGTTTAATGAAACAATAGCACAGACCTTGCTCTACTCAACACTGTGCAACCCAGTAAAGAGAAGCTAATTTCACTCCAAGATGTTAATCTTCAGTAATTATTTTAGCTCTCTCCTATCCAGAAGCTTTTCATTGCTGTTTTAGTTGCTGATGCCCCTTGATCATGAAGACATACCTTTCGTCCCAGGGGACCGATCCTGCCCTGCTCTCCTGGGGCTCCTGGTGGTCCACCACCAGCCTGGAACAGAAACAGGGAGAGGCACGTTGGCAACATATCAATAAAACTGGGTGCCAGAAACTAGGGGATTGGGTGACTGTAGACATCATGTATTAGCTACTGGGGCTGGTGCCTCTCAAAGCACCTTAGGAAATTCAGAAGTGTCATTCACAGTTGGGAAGAGCAGAAGGACCAGGTTGGCTAAATGCAAATAGCAGCAGCAACCTATATTGTCCCCAGAGAAACCCTCCAGGAATTGTGTAAGCAGGAGGGGCAAAGTCCTGCTCAGGATGGGGAAATGCAAGATGTGTCTGGCTTTATGGCCGTAAGTCTTGCTGGGGTGGGCAGCAGGAGGGACAAATAAATGCATGGGGGGGGCCCCAGCAAGCACGTGCGATAGTCATGGTCTGGCATCAGAGACTGAAACATCAAGAAGTGACGTCTGCCAGTCACTTGGGGATGTTCTTTAACTGAGATCGCAAACCATAATGGGCCAAATGCTGAAGTCCTGACACCTTTATGATTGCTTTTAACTCTATCTTTTGTAATTCTTGATCAAAACGTCTCTAACATAAGTTGAGAGGAGGATTGTACTGCAAGAGTATTGTAAGAGGATGAAACAGAGTTAGAACCCTCGGAACAGGAAGACACATCAGCTGCATCTTATTAGCCCAGCGAGATGTTCTTGCTGAGCACAGTTGGGTCAATGGCTGAGAAGCAGCAGAAGGGTTTACCCTGGGTCCGGGAATGCCTTGCTCTCCTCTTATGCCTGGTGTGCCAAGCTGGCCAGGTGGACCCTGTGTGGGGAGAAAAGGAGAAACCATGTCAAAGCACAGGGATAGAAACAAGAGAGTGATACACGAGATCGCAAGGGGAAGAAACACTACAGCACCTAAGAGATCGTTTTCAAACATGTCACAACTTGGGTGGTGCAAATGCAATGGCCGACTTGATGTCCCAGGGCAAGACAGCCAAGCCACAGTGCACCCAAAAATAACCAACCCCCAACAGTGCTCGCTGCTGAGACTCTTTGAGGGAGCAGTTGTAATGTAATAATGCAACAACATCACGAGAGAAGACATTTGTTTTGCCTTCTCAGTCCCGTAAGGTCACTGACCTGTGGGCCCCTCATGCCTTGTTCTCCTGCCGGTCCCTCTTGACCAAGCGAGCCCTTGGTACCCTTGAAGTGTAAAACAGGACAACCAGGTTAGCATGGGGGGAACATGGTCAATGCCGTGGGAGGGAAAGGAGATCTCAGGGCGTGGGGAACTGCTTTACAGCTGCATAAAAAGCAGGGAAGAACAGTTATTTTATTGCAGAATATGGTTAGAGGAGAGAACGACCACAGAACTGGCGGGGTAGTTTGCCTCCTGCAATCAACAGGCATCAATGTGCTTTATGCTTTGGCTCCGTTACGCTGCTCCAGCAGCACGCGGAGACGAAGCATCCGAGCAGGGAACGCTGCAGAGGACAGATAGCCGCAGGCATGTGGGTGGCTGGTTTTGCACCAGTCCAGCAAGGAGCTTACACAGAGATGAGCCTGCAGAGGAGGAGGGAAATTTGGAGGACGGAGGAGTCAAAGAGGAAGAGCAAAGCCCGTGTGTGTCTTCTCTTGGCACATCCATCTCTGCCAGTGGCGTGGCAGGAGCCGCAGGTGTTGTCTCCATCACCACTTACCTTCACTCCTATCGCTCCCCTTCGTCCTGTCATGCCCTGCGAACAACAAAACGTTGAGACTTGTTACGCAAGCGTGTAAGCGCACGTTTCTCTATTGCTTTTACATCTGCGTACTGCCACTTATCTTAGTCCAGAATTACATTTGATAGTCTAAACTACTGGGGAGAACTGGAGACCAAAAACCACACAGCCAGCTCTCTCGAATCAATCTTTGGCACGTTTTCTCCTTCCTCGCATCCCCCAACACTCCACCAGACAGGTGAGTTGCTCCGTCACGCATGCAGGAGCGTGCCACAGTCCCTGGGCCACGTGCCCCAAGGGACAGGCGGCAGCTGAGCAGCAGGGAACGCATCCCCAGACGTCCCAGCTACACCAGCTCCAGTTTGGTTTTTGCCTTTTACAAACCAGCAGCCGATGCATGTGCCAGAGCAAATCAGATGTAGCTCGACTGATCTAAACACTGATTTGCTTGCACGGGAATACATTCAGGATTAAACTTCTAAAGTCAGCAAACCGCCAGGCATTTTATTTTCTTTTCTTTATTTTTTTTTTTATTATTATTTTTTTTTTTTAAGTTGAACTCCTGACACTCGTGAAACAAAATACACGGGAAGGCAGGAGGGAAAAAGTTATTGTCAATCTAAGCTCGGCCCCCTCTGACTGCGGGTCTGGCAGCTCACCTTCCTCCCGACTCCACCGCTTTGTCCTTCCAGCCCCGCCAGTCCTGGCTCTCCCTAAGGGAAAAGCAAAACTCAAGTGAGAGCCCTGGGAAAATAGGTTCAATTCTCAAAAGAAAAGGTCCTTTTGGACTCTCACACAAGTTACTCATTATTCTGCAACGGCGGAAATGCTTCTAACAACTTGCAGAGACTTTCCGTCGAGTTTCTGAGCTGGTGCAAGCTGACATTCCATTCTTTGGGAAATGTTTTCTGACATTTTAAGACACATTTTTATTCTGAGCTAATATGAAAACAAATGACGTTTGAAATTTTCCAAGGAACATGTGGGTTGGTTTTTTTTTTTCCAAAGGTTTCAGGTGAATCAGGACGTTCACATTTGGTATCATCTAAACATTTCTCTGCATATGACCCACGACAACACGTGAAGGTAATTTCCAAGTACAAAGTTGTTTTCAGTGACAATATCCCAAAAGGCACTGTAAAATGATAATAATAAGAAAAAACAACACTTTTTACACAAAACATCTTCTAAACTGACATCTTCCCAGAAGAAGTTTCGGTTGCAAACCAACAGCATTTTCTAGTGGAAAAACACTCCATCTGACAAGGCACAATGAGTTTAAGAAACTCGCACCTTTTTGGCAGCGTCCTTGTTCCTTGCTTTCCCTGTCCCATCCTATTGTAAAAACCAAAAAACAACAAAACGCAACAAAAAAAAAACTTTACCATTGGTCCAATTTCACCCTTTTGGCCTCTGGATCCCCGTTGAGTATTATCAGCTCCTGAATCTCCCTGAAAGCAACAGAGCAATGAGAAACATCTGTGTAAGTGCGACATGAAAGTCAGACGTCATAAACCGCGCTGCTATAGCTCAGAACCAACATTTTTTTTTTTTTTTTGTTTTTTTTTTTTTGACTGAATTAGATGAAGTATTATTGGTATTTTCAGACAGACACAGAGAAACTGAAGAAAGGGAGGAAGGGGAATGTTAATATAATGAAACACTGATGGACAGGTTGGTATCAAGAGGCATGTGTCACCCACGTTGTCATCTCCGAGTCCTTGCTCTGGACCTGCCCCTGTCCAGCGACATTTAATAAGCCTGAATGCACGCTTCCACCCCCTGGACTGGTGGAAATTGGGTGGAAAAATCAAGAAGATGCCTTAGCAGTACTTACCGGGTCTCCGCGGAGCCCACGGTCACCTCGTTCTCCTCGTTCGCCTTTAACTCCCTTATCACCCTGCGGGAAGAGACCGAGAGTTAGCAAGAGCAGCCCTTGCCTGCTGAAAGCATCTCTGCCACCCCATCCCTCTGCCAGGGTCCTCGGCCCCGAGGGGAACCTGATGGCTTTCCACCCTCCCGTGGCTCAAATTCACCTTTTCACCATCGTTTAGCCCCGTTGTAAACGTGATAAAAGCCTACCCTCCTGCCCGAGTATCCCTTTTCTCCGGAGGAGCCTGGCAAACCCTTGTCTCCCTACAAAAGAAAAATATTTTAGAGGAACATTTGCCATTTTTGCGGCCCTGCCACTGATGCGTCTTGTTACAAAGAGAAAAGCAATTAAAATGACTGACCTCTTCTCCATCAATGCCATCCAGACCCATTTCTCCCAGTTCTCCCTGCAGAAGAGAGGCGAGGGGCAAATGCTCACCGAGGGAAAGGGGAACGGGGAGGGGGACACCGATGCGGCCATACGCTTACCGCGGTGGCATGAGGAAATAGCTCCATACCTTCTCTCCTGGGAATCCCCGAGAGCCCTAAAGAGATCAGAAAAGGGAGTTACTCCACTTTTGCCTGGTTCATCACCACGGGAAGTGGTGGGGAAGGGGGGCTCAGCTTGGTGGCAGACCCAGAGCCAGGACTGGGGTAATCCCAGGGCTTGCTGCACCCGGGTCCAACTTTCTCTTCTGCCTTATTTCTCTTATGCTAATCTTCTTCTTCAGCTGCCTCCTCAACACTTACGCCAAGATGAAATATGTGCATCGTGGGGTTTAGCCAGGTGATCCAATAAAATAGTTTACTCCTTAGCCACAACGCTTTCTCCACTGACTTCCTTTTCTTCCTGCACCCATTTTTATATGAATCCAGATCCAGTCTCGGTGGGTTTGTCCAAGTTTGGACAGCTTTTTAAAGAGACTCAGTATCTCAGCTGCAACTAATGGGCTTGGTTCATGCACTCCTCTGCTCCCTGCCAGAGGATCCTGTGGTCAGAGCAAACAGTAGGAAACATCCCCTTAAGGTTGCCGAATATTCCCCATAAATATTCTACATTTCACCACCTTTTCTGGCTTGTGGGGCGACTGCTGTCCTGAACCATTTGCTCAAGGTTCCTCTATAAAGCAGCAGCCATGGCTCACTTCTCTGCCTCCTCCCCAAAAGCAGATTTCCACCCTCATGCCGTCCCACCGCTGGGCCAAGGCACGCACACGCCACTTCTTGCTTTTAAGAACAAATCCATCTCTTCTCACATCTTTCCCCTAGAGCCAGACTGCAGAAAATAAATCAGCCTTGTCTGCAGATTGAGCCTGGGTCCGTGGGCTGCCCCTTTTGCTCTTCATAGCAACACTAAAGCCACGACATCTGCTGAAAGCCTTGGTGCTTGGCCAGGTGGACACCACCACCCAAGTGGACTTGGTGGCCGTTGCGTTACTTCCTAAAGCAGCAGGAGTTGCCTTCAGTGGACTCTCACCAGCTGGACTCTGGGTCTGCTCCATGTAGGCTCCTTTCACACATACCTTGGTTCCTCTGTGCCCGGGGCATCCCTGGAAACCCTGCGTCCCGTTCACACCCGGAGGTCCACGTTCACCCTGTTACATGGAGGGGAAAATGCAATCGTCAGGGTTTGCCTGCTACGTGGGTTTCTTCAGCTAACCACATGCATCAGCAAGTGCAGGAGGTGGCTTGGAACCACAGGAGCAAACAGAGTATCAGGTTTTGAAAGGTCAACACCCAGCCACCTCACCATCTCCTGCCCACAACCTTCCTCATGTAGAGACCCACTGCAAGTCTTCATCACTGAGAGAAACATCCTTCCCAAACTCTCAGCTATGAAAGAGCTTTATATAAAATTTCTCCTTCGACAATAAAATGACAAGTCGAAACCCTCAGAGCTCTGCATAGATGTTTAATCTCATCCTGACCTTAAAGCCCCAGGAAAACATTGCATTGCACACGAATTCTGACAGCAGCATTTGGCCCCCGCCTGTGGTATTGGAAAAGCGATGAGCACCACCAGCCCCTTGGCCTCAGCTTCACCTCTTGGATGTGATGCATGGGGAGTTGTTTATTCCAGGGGTGACGTGGGATTCATGAAGTAAGAGTTTGGATGAAACAGCGCTAATAAGAAGTCATGAGACTCCTGTTGTCTGCCACTGTGGTGGGTAGAAACACCCCTTCTTGGGCTAACTCAAATCTTTCAGCTGTATCTGGTATGGATAACTCTGGCATACGCTGCAGCTTTAATGAAGTTGGGGACTTTATTGTGTTCATGATCACCCTGCTGCAAGTATTCCCACCTGCCTTGGAGGAATAGCACAGAGCCCAGGGTCACATCAAATAATGGGAGTTATTCCCCTCATCCTGCCTTCTCCAGCTCTCCAGGAGCTCCTTACTGACCTTCTCCCAGGAGCAGCTGGGACCAACAACTCAGGCCATCAGGTGGGGGAGACACAAAGTTCTGCTTGCTCTCTTGTTTAATCCATTCCCACATCCCCAGCAGAAAATATTTAGTGAAAAATTCTCCAAATACTTCACTATGGTGAGGTTCCTAATTTGAGCAGTACCATGAAGAGCCAGGGCAATTACTTACCGGTCCTCCTTCATCACCAGGATAGCCTCCATAGCCAAGATCACCCGTGGCACCCTAGAAGACAACAGAGAGGGTTTCTGCATTTCTTTCATAGTTCTGTGTTCTCTCTCTAAATTGATATTCAAAATTTCCCTAGATTAGCACAAAGCAGCTGTTTGGTCATCTGTGTAAACAAGCTAATGAGAGAAACCGTCTCCCTTTGATGTCTACAAACTGTTTCACAAGAGTCTTCACCCCCTCCTTCCAGCCACTCATCCCTGCCCTTTTGGTTGTCTTTTACAACGCAGAGGCTGTGAGGAGAGGGAAGAAGAGCAGCTCTCAACCACTGTGCATGGCCCAGGGCCAGTTTTACACGGCGGGGTAAGTGGAGATGACCTCCCTGTTAGCATCACCCAGCGCGCAGCCTACACGTCACCCACCCATCACCACTGTGGTGGACACTGGCCTTCATCCTCAGATGAAGTGACCTACCTTTGGTCCTATGGGGCCCGGCACACCTCTGTCCCCTCTCTGCCCCGAGCACTTGCATGGCACCTTGCAGCACGTCCTCTCTGCGATGGTGTCCTGCAGCAAAACACAGGTGACACAACGGGAAGGTGTTAGAAACATGGCAGACCCCCAAACGTCATAACTCCTGCAAGTCTTCAGGTCACAGACAATTGCTCCCGCGCTGAGCACAAAGTTGGTCCAGCCACATTTGGGGGTCTCTTTGCCTTGAAACAGCCATGAGAGCAGGAGAAGGAGGTGCACGTTGGCAGACCGGTTAGGAAGCAGCAGCCAACGTTATCTTTTGTTGTACGGACATCAGAGGCAAGGGTTTAAATGGTGACTGAGCGGAGCAGAAGCTGTAGAGAACATTTAGGGGATCAGTCCCAAGAGCAGTGCCTGTCACTGAAGAAAGCAATCCCATCTCCGAAGAAACAAATCCAGTTTGTGGGATAGGCCATGAGAAAGTCATTACATTGAGTAGCTCACCAGCAACCCACAGGCAAAGAACAATTTGAGAACCCATAGCAAAACAGGAAAAAGAAGGAAAAAAGGAAAGATATGGATTCAGAGAAATCACAGCTTGCATCATCCGCAAGGAAAAAAAAAAAAAAAAAAATCACTTTCTTTGCCAAGTACATTGCTGGCTGCAAATGTTTCCTGCCAGCTTTGCACATTTACATTTTGAAAGGATTTTCCTAGGCAACTGAATTACGTGGGGATGGGCTCTTATTCCAAAGCACAAGGTTCACTCCCAAGTGGCTGCACTTTGATTTGCAGAGAGGGGCCCAGCAAGGTTAACACGGGGATCAGTGGTTAAACCCAGTCTTACTAAACCTGCTGAAAAAGGAGCCTAGTGACGCTGGTAGCAGATGTGAAGTTGGGAGGACCTGGACATACCAGGATTGATAGCAAATTAACTCAACGAACTTGAGAGGGAGTACGTACATAGGAGGGAAGTAAATCTATGGAGAAGAAAGGAAAACTCCTCCATCTGTTAAAAGCATGTCTGGAATACAGGCAGCAAATCAACGTGGGGAAAGAAACCTAGAAAGCAGTGCTTCTGCAAGAGATTTAGTACTGACGAGACATGACAGTGCATTACCCATAAAGTTAAAACAAACAAACAAAACCCAACAGTACAAATAGATGCAGAGTGCGGGCTTTTTGGCATGGCAGTTTTTGATGGTATCTTATCCCATCCCATTCGACCTAATGCCATGCGCTGTAGCCTCGGCTGGAGTAGGGCTTCTCCAGGAGCAGTACGAGACCAGGCAGCGCCACGACTCTTAACTTTATTTGCGGTGGCATCTGTAAAAAGAACTGACGTGAGGTAGGGAGGGGAGAGGATCAGAGCCAAGAGGGTGTAATTCAGCCACGGCTCAGCCGCGCAGGAGATCCAGCCGTCGGCTTTCCTCCAGCATTACACGGCAGTGCTGCCTGCGCCAAGTTACTTACGAGCTGCTCTGCCAGCTCGAAATCCAAGTCCAGCAGATTAACTCTGAGCGGTCTGTTGTAGGTGAACCCACGACCAAATTCCAGCTGCATCACTTTGTCAAAATTGCTCACACGGTCCAGCCCGACAAAGATGAGAGCGTTGACACCTGGGAGGGGGAGGAAGCAGAAGGGGCTTGTGATGGGGTGAGGTGCTCTGCGCAGCTTGCACGTCCTCCGCTAAGGATGGGTCCTTACCCGCCTCTTTGATTGCAAACGGAGCTTATTTAATGGAGAACAAGCATCTTTAAGCACGTTCAGTGCAGGTAACCCACACGCTTAGGTGCCAGCAGGCAGCTAAGGATCACAGGAAGGTAAAGAAGAGCAGCAAGTGCATGTAGAAATCATGAAATCCTTATTCATTACTGTCAAAAGCTGGTGGATTCATGAGAAATGGTGGGAAAATGGGCCACATATTAACATGGACTATAATCACTGCCTTGAAGAGTAAAAAAGTTACCTTCAGTATGCAAAGCAGACGAAGCAGCCTCCAACTGCTCTATCGAGTCATCTGCTCCATCAGTAAAATGGATTATGACCTGGGAGAGAAACAAATTTATGTCAGCACCCAGAATACTTCAGGTGTGAAACACAACCAATGTGCAACCTGAAAGGCCTTCTTCCAAGGGATTCATCCAAGAGGAGATGGGGGAATTCCTATGCCCTTTCCAGGCCACGAAGCTTTGCATTTCTGTGCCAGATTCCAGTACACCGTACCATGCAGGTGTTTGTTCCTAAAGCACGAACAGGGAAAAATCTGGAAAGCAATAGTTTGCAGCCAAGCAGTGCTCATGGGCACTGGCTGCAACAATTTTTTTTATTTATTTATTTATTTTAAATTTGCGGTTGCCTTGCCAACTAAAATACACCAGAAGTCAGCTTTCCTGGCCAACACCATCCCAGTGGCCTTGGTTTTGACTAACCTTGGTGCTGCTGGAGGGCGCGGATCTGAATTTGTTCAGGTAGGACCTCAGTGTATCCGCCGTGAGAAAATAAGGCCCGCGGGTGCGCATTCCTTGAAACCTCTCGAAGAGCTCAGGCTGGTACTCAGAGAAGTCCAGTCCGTCCACGGGTCCGCCCCGAGCCTGGGCCATGATGGCTACCCTAACGTTGGGCGCCTGGTTGCCGGTGCAGCTGATCTTCTGCATCTGCGTTATTCTGTTCAGCACGGACTCGACTCTGGACTCCAGACCCCTCTGAGAATTAAATATGTTTTGACCAGGCCCGACATCCGTGACATCAAAGCCAAGTATGACATCTAAGTCACAATCTGAATGGGAAATGCAGAAAGAGAAGAGAAGAGACCATCACCATTGAGCAATACAACCATCGCTTTTCAAGTAATGACCTTTCTAGTTATTCTATCAGTCATTAAAGAAGATATTCTCTGCATCAAGAACAGCCACCTTTTGACACACAAGTGCCTCAGGCTTCCTTTCATCGTAGCAATGATAACATGGGAAAATCTGCATTTTATTAATTTAAAAAAAATTTTTCCTTCAGCTTCTCCAGAGGTTCAGGAGATGCCTCTGCTCAAAAGCCAGAGGGTTGAGCCACAGTCAGTTGTGCTGGGAGAAGGATTTGCCGTACTGTCGTAAGTTAAACTAGCTGCAGGGAGCCTGGTCCGACAGCAATACCGGGTCGCTTACTCACCCCAACTCCCTTTGCTTGGCTTCTGAAGTAGCCAAATCATGGGATTACTTCTTAAGGCAATTTTGCCTTAAAATACAACCACCCTTGCCCTAGTTTTTTCTCATATACCCGTCACAAGATCAACTGGGCACCCTGGATGATCTGGCAAGAGAAATTCTGATTTCCATCACATCGTGGGTGCCAGGGACTGAACGGCCAAGGAGCCCAATTAACTTGTTATAAATGCAGCAGGCAAAACAAGGACCATCGCTTTTCGTTTTGGCGCTAAACAAGTTGGTCCGCCAACATGCTACCTACACATCTAGAGAGGAAGGTAGTGAGACTTAGTCCTCCAGTAAGGAGCCCTCCGATGTGGTAGTAGGAGGTCAGTGATGGAGTCCCTGCCTGTCATATCTGAAATTCTTCCACCACCACGGCAGCTCTGTGGTGACCATACACCAGTTGTTCACATGCTGAAGCACACCAACAGGCAGCTCTCATACCGAAGGCTTGCAGCCTACCCCCATGCTCACCGAGGAGGTCTGAGCCCACGCTGCACCTCAGGCTATAGGCAAAGCACAAAAGCAGGCTGGAGAAGTCCACCAAAACACGCTGGATATTAAAAACCACCCTCGGGAATGACCTGAGCACATTATGAAAGGATTGTGCTTACCTCTCATAACGTCTGTTGGTCCTGGGCACAATTTCTCCTCCATAGCAGCTTCCAATGTAACCAGGACCTGCTCGTTCAGCTCAGACAGCTCCTGGGCTGTGGACGCTCTGAAACTCATGGCACTCTCGCTGGCCAGCCTGCTGACTTCCTTCAGGTCGATGTTTCTCACACCAACTGCGAATACCTTGACACCTTTCTGTGTTATTTCCGAGGCAGCACTCGGCCCGTCATCCGTGGACTTCCCACCCGTGACGATGAAGGCAATCTGGGGCACCCTCTGATCAATTCGGCTGCCGGCTTCCTTCACGAAGTGTTTTGCCTGGATGTGCTTGATGGCTGCGCCAGTGTTTGCCACTCGTCCACCTTTGTAGATGACTCTGTTAATGGCATCTAAAATCTGGGGTTTGGTGGAATAGTCCTTGAGGAAAAACTCATCGCTGACATCTGAGTTGTACTGGGCCAGTCCTACCTGGATAGAGTCGCCATCCCTATAAATGGCATCCACCACAGAGTAGACAAACTGGATAACTTCTTGGAAGTTATCTCTCCCCAGATTGATGGAGCCATCCAGCAGAAACACAATGTCGGCCTGCTTTTTGCCTCCTGGAAAGATTACAAAGAAAACACAGTTATTAATAATTGTTTGTGGCTTCTATATTATTTCAGATGCCTGCTGCAGTAGCATTGTGTTTCTCTCTTCTTTCTATCTTTTTAGTTTCATTGGCCTTTGGCATGGTTTTACATCCATGCAAGAAGAAAGGTTTTATACAACATATTTATTACACTTCATACAACATTACTTGTTTTTGTGATAGACACCCTCATGTCATTTCAAATTTAATTCTATTTTTTCCTATGGTCAACAAGATCTTATTCAAAGTCTTCTTTAAAGCAATGTGACTAAACGGTTGGGAATCAAAAGGTGTTATTACGGAATCATTTTCACATTATACAAATCCTATCTGTGCTGTCCAGAAAAGTCTACAGGATGAAAAGCAGCCTTACCAGGTCCAAAAATTCCAGGGGTTTCCGTTGTAGGTATCGGAAGCTCTTCAAGAATACTCTGTGCCTTCTTTTCTAAAGTTGGGAGTCCCGTGAAGTCCTGTACCACAAGCACACGCTCAGGGTCATTGGTAATGACCTGCAACTGGCCCCTGTCCACATTCCTAGCTCCGACACCCAGAGGTTTAATGCTCGTTGAAGTGATCACGTTAGCAGGCCTGTTCACGTCGTCCTGGGACCGGTCTCCAAGGATGATGACTAGGTGCTGGGGCACTCCCTCTTCTATCCTGCTCCCCGCGGACTTGATGAAGTAGTTCTTTACCACATAGTCTAGGGCTTTGCCAGCGTTCACGGGGAACCCCCCTCTAAGCCTCAAGCGGCGGATGGCTTGCAGGACGGCATTTTTGGACTTGTGGGTCTTCAGGTAGAACTCAGGGAAGACGTTGTTGCTGAACTGCACCACGCCGATTCGCACTTTGTTTGGCCCAACTTCCAGCTGCTGAACAATTCTGCTGATGAAATCCCGAATGTGAGCAAGCCCATCTGGCCTAACACTGTCAGAGCTGTCAATAAGGAAGACTATGTCCTTTTCATCACCAGAAGTATCTGTAGGGAAGCAAGGATAGAAGAAATTATTTGTGTGCCAAAGTCTTTGCTTAAGCTTTGCTGGAGGATTTCTGTGCTATCTGCTCTCATGCGATGTAAAATTGCGCAACATATTTTAGCAAACTTTAGGCATGGTGCTATGGGGAGCCTCTCCAAAAGGGCTTGTGTGCGAGTGTGCGTGTGTGTTATCAGTCTGCCTAATATTCAACACATGCATTACTCAGAGCCTTATCTGTTTCGTTGATTAACACTCTTCTCTGGATTTGTAAATTTTTCCAGCTTCATTTTGCCCCAGATTTATGTCATTTGCCCAGAGAGCTCCTAAATGGGAATAGGTGGTATTTGACTTGAAAATCAAAATTTGTGTCCCTGCCCATGGCAGGGGGGTTGGAACTGGATGATCTTTGAGGTCCCTTCCAACGCAAACCATTCTATGATGTAACATATTTAGGTACTTGACTTGAGAATCAAAAGTTATAATGTATTTACGTACTTGGGTAGCATTTACACGTATCTAAAAGTTTCCTTCTAAAACTGTACATGTGCTACACCTTTGCTTTTTACTAAGGAAAACGTCAGTTTAGAGAGAAAGGATGGAAAGTTATTTACATATTTGGGCAACATTTACTTGAATAGCAGCACAGAGGCAGCCGGTATTGACAGATCCTTACCTACAGGGAGCTGCACATCTCCCAGCAGCCGTCTGATTTGGTCTTCAGTCAGGGTTTCAATAGGAGTCAGCAGCTTCTGCTCAAGGGTGGGCAGTTCCTGGAAGCTGGAGACTTGGAACACATAATCAGGACTAAGGGAAATCTGTATCATCTCCTCAGGATCCATGTTCTTCGCTACCACCATAGGTGCCACCCCTACTTGTTTGACTTGGAGCGATGGGTACTCTAAGTCATCATCAGACTTGCGGGAGGAGAGGATGATCAAAAACTGAGGGACGCCCTCCTCTATGCGGCTCCCAGAGGGCCGGGTGAAGATGGTCTTTGCCACAAATTCAAGGGCCTCCCCCACGTTCACCTGCTGCCCTCCCTGCGGCCGCAGCTGACTCACGGCGCTCTGCACCTCGTCCTTGGTGGAGTGGGCGTTGAGCAGGAACTCCACACGGGGATGCTCACTGAACTGGACCACTGAAATCCTGGTGGTGTCAAAACCCACATCCAGGTTGTTCACTATCCTCTCAATGAGATCACGGACAAGGTAGAAATCCTGGGCGGCATAGCGGGAACCGTCAACCATGAACACGACATCCCTCTTCACACCCACTGCAGGAAAGAAGGCAGCAGTCAGAGGTTGCATCAGGTACTGCTTATGGGGAGCAGCTAAGCTCATCGTCTACATCACTGGCCCATGCCTTTGGCCACAGGGAAGATGCTCATTGTTTTGTTGCCTGTGATATCTCCTGGGAGTCCCAGCAGGGAGCCCTGGGTTCAGCCCAGAGACAGGACCAGTCTGCTAGGCACATCCTCAGGCAGTGCAATAACAGCAGCTTCCAGAGCAAAGGAAGCAAGAGGGAGTAGGAGAAACCTGGAACAATAACTCCTTGTGGGCTCTCCACCCAAGGAAACATAGCCTGGCATTGCTCCTTACTCAGAGCAGGTTGCCAGGTGGCCTTGGGTTGTTTTGTACTCAGTACCACCCTTCTTTCCTTGGCTTTGTCCTCTAGGACAACTTCTATCCTAATATTCTCTCAGCTTCTGCCTTTTCAGGATGACTTTTTGTTTCCTAATAAAGTGTTTTCTGCAGTGGTAATTCAGGTCAGAGCCTGTATTACCGCTGTCACACTGATAAATGAGGATGGAGGAAAGCAGTCTGGCTCTGAAGGGAAGGAACAGATAGAGTAGGATGGTGGGCTTCAAAGGGACTGATCTGGGGTGAGTACCCCTCATCCCAGGCATATGCTGGCTGGATTTCACTCCAAGTGAGACCAGTAATGGAAGATCTTATCCTTTTCCTGATGCCTGCTTCCAGTTTCCCTTCCCCCAGTGAGTAAGCGTGGCAAATGTAAGACACACCAGCAGGTCTTACATTTAGCAGAAAGCTGGCCTTGATTTATAGAGGTGCGAAGGTTTCCCCATATCATCTAAATGACACAATTTTCCTTCCAGGAGGAATAGCATGAACTTAAAATCTATCAACTTAAAATAAGATTAAGGTCATAGCATTCACTTTGTGGGTCTTCCATGTAGATACAACATGGACCACCTTGATGAACTGGGCTTAAAGGTGGCTCAGCTGAATTACGCAGCTCTGACCAACCTTAGGTACATCAAAAAAATACATCGACAGTGAGACCAAGATGGACTTGGAGTCTTAGCCGTCACCATTTTTGATTTTTTCAGTTTGTGTTGCAACCATGATGTTACTAAACATCATATTTTGCCGCTGGCTCTTGGTGCAGACACAAACATCTTCTCACCTGGGCTGGGTGATGTAAAAACCAGATCAGGGGCAAGTGACTCTATCTCTTTCTTGGTCAGCCGGATGACTCTGTTCGAGACGACCTGCTGCACCGTATCCAGCTGGGTGAAGTCAGGAACAGAGATAGCAAAATCTGGGAGGAAGGAAATCGTCTGTAGCTCTGTGAGGTCAGCATTTCCAATCCCAATGCCGAAGGGCACCGTTCCACTCGTCTTCAGGACCACCGAGGGCCTCCTCACGTCATCCTGGGACCTGTCAGCAGTCAGCAGAATCAGGAACTGCGGGACGCCCTCCGCTATCCTGCTGCCGCTTGACACCGTGAACACGTTCTTGATGAGATAGTCAAGGGCTGCTCCAGTGTTCAGAGGGGATCCTCCCATAACCTTCAGGTCCTGGATGGCATTGATGAGCTCTGCTTTGTCTTCGTGGGTGTCAAGTAAGAACTCGGGTTGGATGACGTTGCTGTACTGTGCGACGGCGACACGGACCTTGTCACGACCGATATCCAGGCTTTCCACAACTCTTTGAACAAAGGTCTTCAGTAGAGGGAAACCTCTTCTGACACCGTCTGAGCCATCGATTAGAAACACCACATCCTTCTTCTCACCTCTCTCAACTACTGTTTGAGACAAGTAAGGGTAGGGGGGAATAAATGAGATTCTCTTTTGCAGCGATTATTATTCTCCACGTACATTGAACTGAAGGAGTACAAAGGCTGGGGAGGGGAAAGTGAGGTGTGAGGATGGGTGGTTCGGTTCCTCTGCCATCTTATGCAATCCCCGGTGAAGAGGCAGATGGTGGAAGTTGGTGGAAATCGCAGTGCAACACGTGCCATGCCTTACCCACCGAGTCATAGAATCATAGACCCATAGGAAATAGGGTGCCAAAGGACTCTGGGTGCCATCTCCTACCTGAGGCTGGGAGAAGCCATCTGCTCCCAAGGGGCACATGGCTTTGCAATATGCAACAGGAGTCTGGGGCATCAAGGATCTTTTGCTCCCAGAGAAAACTGAGTTTCTGCACGAAATGGCATACTGCAGAGAGGGTGCTCACAGGGAGCCAGTGAAGAGAAGGAGAGAAAAGCTTTCCTGAGGCATCACTGAACTTCGAAATAAATAATCCTGCAGATACTCAGACAAAATAAGAATTCACTGGAAAGGACATCCAACTGAAAATTCTGAAATGCTTTTCTAAAATGCTAGACACTGATTTTTTTTGGTTTTTTTACTAACTTCAAGCATAAAAAATGCTCATTGTAACCATTCTTTTAAACGAGAAAGAAAGAAAAAAAAAAAAAAAAACCACAACCAAAAAAACCCCAAACAGCCAAGACTGTGAAACGTCAAAGATCAGAGAACTGTTGACACATTCTGCTGTTGACTAACAGAATTGCAAAGGTTTGGCTCAGTCAAGCAGAAAACATCACTGGCTCTCAAACACAGCAACGGATGGATGGCATCCCCCAAAGTGCCGTTGGCTTGTTTAGAGCAGAGTCACATGAGACAAGCAGGAGCTCTGAAGAAAATCTTAAATATCTGCTTATGAATGGTAGACATATCAAGAGTTAACAAGGGCAGTTGAAGTCTTAATGCAGACTTCAGATCGAGATTATTATTTAAGAGGAATGTTGGAAACTTGGTGGGCTAATGCATAGGACTGGAATATTAATTTAGCTTGCGTTGAGCCATACAGGTAGGAAGAGGGAGCAGACATTGCCTGGTGTATCCCAGTTTCATACACTTCCTCTAAAGTTCAGGAGCAGGGGAAGAGTCCTATCAAAAATGTCTGGGTAGCAGATAAAGAAGAAGAAAAAAAAAAGGTACTCTTATGAGGTGGCTCTCTCTTAGCCAAGAAAACTAAGTAGGTGGATGCATCTATTCGTAAGCAATTAGCACAATTATTCACAGTACGTGGTGGTCAAAGGGATTCAAAATGACCTTGACAAGACAAAAATTGTTTGAAAAGGGAAGATGCAACTCAAGAGCACTAGTTGCACTAGTCTATGGTGAGGCAGAAGCTGCAAAAATATGGGAAGGGCAATGACTCCACATGGAAAGGATGGGGTAAGGGATGACCAGGGGACCCCATTGCTATGTTCTGGTTATTTGGAGCAGGCTGATGTTGGAGACAAGGATGAAAGGGTATAAAACCAACAAGAACTACAAGGAAAGATTGAATGAGCTGGGTACGCAGTTGGTGACATGAGGACCAAGACAAGATGTACATGGCAAGGTTAAAGTAAATGCAAGGCTGTCACACAAAACACAGGAATGAGCTGACATCTGTATCCTTCTTCAGTTGAAGGATATATGAAAGGCTTAAACTATGACTAAGAAGGCAGGGCTTTGACATTAAGGAAAAGCATCTACTGATACAGATAAAAGCAACGGAACAGATTGATTATGGAGGCTGGGAAATCTCTTCCACTAAAGGGTTTTTGGAACAGATGAGACCAATGTCAGGTGGTTCTGGACAAGAAGGTCCTGTTGGGGACAAGGGTTTGTAGTAGATGGCACCCTGAGATCCCTTCCAGCCCTGTTTCTTTTTTATGTTTCTATGATTCTAAGTCCATCTGCCCAGGACTTTTACGGAGAGATGACGTGGATGTTAATATATTTTTCCTTGTCCCACCTGCTGTTGGGAGACAGGTTAATTCTCAAATTAGGGTTGCCTCAGGAAATCACACAGTTGGACATGCATAGTTTCCAGTATGGCAGTATGAATTTCTGATTGTGGCTGCGTGATTCTTTTTATTATTTTATTTAATTGTTATTCTTCAATTAATCCATACTCATCTACTGAGCTTGTAATGGTAACTGAGTCAAGAGCATCTAATTTATTGATGCGTAGGTACAAAACAGAAACTGCTGTCATATCCCATAAGAAATAACAGAGCAAGAGTGAATCCAGCGCGCTGCAGCGCTCCTTACTCCCTACCTCTCCTCCAGAAAAGGAAGGATGGAAAGTGAAATTGAGACAAGCCTTTATTTGCTTCTTCTAGCCTTTGCCCAGCATCGCACATGAGTTTATGCAAGATCTCTGGGGCAACAACTCTCTTATTTCAGATTTTTACCATGTCGTACCATGTTTTACACACTGGTAACAGCACCTACTGCAGCTCTTGCAGCCAAACAAAAGGCTTTTTCCTTACTCATCTTTACAATTCACTTTGGACCTTAATGCTTTGCTGTTTTGGGGTCTGATCAGAAGAAAATCCAAGTACAATAGCAGTTTCTACATAATTGTTTTAAACATCACCAGACCCAATTGCCCCAATTACCAAATTGAGGGGGGCATGTAAGTGATGTCTTTCAGCCTCTTGGAAACCCTGGGAGTCCCTGTACCTGTTGGCTGAAGCTGGATAGTTTTCAACAGGTTGACTATGTTTGGCTGAAGCTCTGAAATCCGAGAGAGGGAGTCGACATTCAGAATGAACTGCGGGGCATAAACGATCCTTTCCAGCTCTACGGGGTCGGCATTTTTGGCTTTCATAGCAAAGGTCACCACTCCAGCTTGCTTCAGAGCATCTGACGGTTGCTCCACATCATCGGTTGATCTCCCAGCAGCAAGGAGGACCAAAAACTGAGGAACCCCTTCTTCGATCCTGCTTCCAGCTTCCTTCACAAACAGCCGTCTTATAGCTTCATCTAGTGCAGCTCCCATGTTCAGTTGCTTCCCGGTTTTTATCTTCATCCTTTTCACTTTGAGAAGCATGTCTTGCTTAGACGGGAGTTCAGTAAAGTCAAATTCAACTTGGATGGTGTCACTGAATTGAGCTACAGCTACTCGTGTGGCATCGGGACCCACGTTCAGGTCAGAAATGACTTTGTGTACAAAGTCCCGGACGGCAGGAAAGCTACCCAAGAGGTTGGCTGAGCCATCAATCAGGAATAAAATATCTTTCTTGCTTTCTAGAATAAATTCACAAATGAAAAGAGGGTAAAAAAGAGATACGAAGGCATTTTTCTTCTTAAACGTCATCCTAGAAACTTCTCTGCAAATTAGCTGGGTTTCAATATGTAAAGCAAGTGATTTTCATTTACCAAAGTATTCAAAAGTTACAGGACTAAACAGTACCTTTGACTTATTTATCTGAGGAAGAAGGGGAAGCAAGGACACCTCTATCCTAAGACTCAATAAATTCAGGCACCAGATAGTCCTATCATGTACTTTATCGCATCACATCAGTCATATCATAAATTGTCTGTTTCAGATTAGGCCAGTGATGTTTATGGTCTAGCAATATGCCGATAATATAGGCATGAAGTACAACAGCAGTAGAGGATTGGGGTGTTTTTTCCTATTTAAAGGCACAGTAGATAACAAATAGACATTAGTTCGTACATACATACACACACACACAAAGCATTTTCTGAATTCTCTTCAAGTACTTCTCCCAGTTGCGTCACAAGGAGCATCGAAATCCATAGGTGAGTTATGAATTTGGGAGGAGAAAAAGCCTTTTACCCGTTTCCATTTGATGCCCTTTTAATCTCATTGAATATCCAAAGCAAAACCAAGCATCTCATATCTGTGTGTCTTAAAAGCTTTCATGTTAATCTTAATGGTCTCCTTTCCATACCAAACAACCCTGGTTGTTCTATGCACATAGCCACAGTAAGGGAATTAGTGAGTAAATACCTGTTTAAAAAGGGTTAAACTTGCCAACATCTTTTGGGTTTAATGTTGGAGGATAACTTTGAATATACGGAGTCAAATTCAGCTTCCTTGACAGCCTGGTAACAGCACTTTGACGAAACGGCTCTAGAGAAGGATTTGGCCACCTGTACCTGGCTAGACCTCTGTTCCTCCGTGCTCTTTGGCATGACTTTAACCTTCCAACACCACTCCTTGAGGCCAGAAGTGCTTGTTCCCATGTCCTGAGCTAGTGCAGACGATGCATTTACAGGTTGTGACATTATTATTGCAACAGAGAGGGAAGCCCTGAGTGACCGGTGGACATAGACTCACTCAGAACCTCCTCTGGTCCAAAAACTTAAAATTGTGCTGTCTTTGTAGTGTGCTAGCAGTGACTTGAGCAAAATTAAGAGCTGCCAGTGTCAAGCCACGTACTGAAAGTTAAGCACAGCCCTAGCCATTCTGATGGCTCAGGGCCTTGGACAGATGTGAAGGCATACATTTGGAACAAACAGTCAAGAGAAACAAGATTAACTTAATGCAGTCAACATGAAGGAAGGTAGATATTACCTGTTGGGGCGAGTGGAACCTCTTCCACACCTCCACTAACATAGGTTGTTATAGGCTTATTTAACTCCTGGGGTAAAGCTGTCAGAGCACTGAAATCATCCATAAAATATACCATTCTTGGATTAAAGGCAATCTGTTCAAGTTCTGCCTTATCCGCATTCCTAACTCCAACAGCAAAAGTCAGCACTCCGGCCCGAGCTAATTCATTGGAAACTTGCAAGAAAGGATCGGCAGACCTCCCTGCCGTCACCAGGACTAGGACCTGCGGCACTTGTTCATTTATTCTGCTCCCACCAGCTTCCGTGAAGTGATTTGAAAGCACAAAGTTCAGTGCAGAGCCAGTGTTCAACACTGACCCACCCTTGGGCCTCAGCTGCCCCATACGTTGAATTATGTCTGATTTGGTTTGGTACGAGTATAGAAAGAACTCGGTTTTAGGAGTGTCGCTAAATTGCACTAAGCCAACACGGATTTTGTCACTTCCAACATCAAGGTAGTTAACTAGGGCGGTAACAAAGTCACGCACAAAGGGGAAGTTGGCATTTCCGACGTTGAGTGATCCATCCAAAAGAAAGATGATATCCCTTTTGGTTACTTGAACTGCAGTAGAGCACAGAAAATAACATGAGACATCACAGAAAACAAAAATAGATATTTTTTTTCATGTGTGCATACAGCATACGCCGTACACGCATGTAAACCTTGTTAGGAGGAAGGGGGGAGAGTGGGAGAGAGAGGACAGAGTGTGATCAGCACAGAAATAACAAGGACCTTGCTGGAAACGACTACATTTGGCAGGGGAGGTTTCTGACTGGTGTTGAAAAGTGTTTTAAACATCAAGCTTATTAACAACGCTCAGTGTCTGCCACGGTAGATGTTTTAATGGCTGTTAATGCCGTGGTTGCATGTTCAGACCAGATCCTTAGCTGGCAAAAGCCATCTGCGTTGATTTTGGTGGAGCAGCACTGATTTAACTCCTGCAGACACCCTGTTTATCTGCAAGTCACCACCCATTTACTTGGGGCTTTCCAACAAAGCTTTAGGGAACATTGCCGGAGCCTGAAGTGTGGTTTGACACTCAGCGCTATCAATTATTAAGCAATCCCCCATTCCACGGGGATGCTCCCATGCATCCTCAGATGTAGAGGACCATATCCTGCCCTGCAGCGACTTCCACGGTCACGTTACCCTCGTGCTGTGCAGCCAGCATCGGCTGGCCCGCGGCACAGCGTTAGGTTCCACTTGCATGGAAAAAAACTTCTGCCAAGTAACCAATTTGGTTGGTATTTTGAGTGGGTATTAAAAATAGCTTTTACTAACAGGTTTAGAAAAGCTGGTGCAGACAAAGTTGCAGCAGCTACCCGAGACGCCTGCCTTTTTGACGTCTGCCTTTGAGGCAGAAAACCGCATTTTGATGTCAGACATACATTTTGCGGGCTGCTGAAGGTGGCAATAACCAGCCAGTTCTCAGCGCCTTTAAGATTAAATCCTTCCCAGGCTGTCTCCCAGTATCTGAGTCCCAGGACACAGATCCGCAGCGTCACCCCAAAGACACCACCGTGCTTTTTGATCTAAACACGTCACGTCCAGATGACAGACCAAAGTGCCAAAACTTTAAATAAGATCTCAGAGGACTGATGAGTGGGCTGCTCCAATGCATCCCCTGGATGCCTTCCTCCAAATAAGTTATTCAAGAATATATTTATGCCCATTGCTAATTCTGTTCAATATTTTTCCGTTTAAAGCATTTACCTATGGATGCATGGCTATGTTCATCCATCTCTCTACCTGCCTTGTCCATGTAAGCTTGTTGTCCTATATATAAAATATATAAATACTAAGATATTAAAACCAAAAGGGCTCTTTGGAGTACAGGCATTGCTCTCAGATTTTACAGATTGTCTTGGCTTTCTGTATTTTTAATTTTTCCCTGAAAAATGCCATTCAAGGCCCAGGATGAGGCAATCTCTAGTTGAAATGTAACAGACTGCCCAGTGTCAAAATCATACATGTTATTAATAACAGTCATTTTATTGGGTAGGATATGTTTACTTATCGTCTGCGTGAATAGCTGTGAGTACAGTAGAGCAAGAGGACTGGGAAAAAAAGAGAAGCTGCATGAATGAGCTTTAAAGAACAGCAAAGTTTAGGAACATTTTTAATTTACATTGAAAAATAAAAGTGTCAGGTTTGGTGTATAGCCATGCAAAACTGTATTAGCAGGAAACACATTCTGAAAAAAGCTTATTAAATGATAAGTCCCGTGATATTCATCTTAATTAAGGACAAGTATTGGCAAACTGATTTTAAGATGTCTGCTCTTCATGTAAATCGGTCATGGGCTTTAATTTTTTTGAGGACCCTTTCCAAAAACTCTGCTTCTTTCATGCTGCAGTTTATAATTTTAAATTACTTGGAGAAACTAGGAAAAAAATGGGGATACAGAGTTTGACACCCAGTTAAGGCAATGGGAGCCTGGCTATTGGCACTACTGGGAGTCCTGTTTTTCTAACGTTTATAAGCCATGGGACAGAAATGCAAGGTTCAAATATGATCTAGTACAACAACAGTTCAACTTCAATCATCTCTATTGGGAAGAAATCCTGAAAATTGTTATGAAATCTCTATGCAGCTAGAACACCTCCTTAAATACAGGGGAAACTGCCTCAAACCCATGACTCTAGCTATTGGATTGCTTCCAAAGTCTACTGATGTCAATGGCAAGACCAAGTAAAAAGACTCCACTGGCTTCACAGGGCTTTGGATCATCTTCTAAACAGATTAAATTAAAATCAACACTGCAAGAGTATCGTATGACTCTTAGGGTTTGAGCTGAGTAAATGATAAGAAAACTGTAAATATGTCCTTAAAGGGTGCGTTTCAGTCCAATAGTGTCAGGCTAGCTTTCTCCAAACATCTCCGTGAACAAACTTGCTTGTTTTCTTTACACTCAGAAGAAACTTCTAAGCTTTCTTGAACAAATATCCACTACATGTGATTTTCAAACCGGGGAAGAAATTATAACATTCATAGTGTGTCCTGTTCATAGGTTACACAAAGCCTAAGCAAGAAAAAAAGGCCTCCACTGAACGATTTCTGTACCTAACTAGTAAAGCAAATCTTTCACATCCAGCTTCTAAATGTTGGTGACAAACATGGAATGGGACAAAAATCTCCGGGAGGGAACGACAAACCTGTAACAACAACCATGCTACCAAATTCACCCATCATGCACATTTTGCAAATCAAAGAGACAACATTAGCTGTGCTGAAACACGTGCTTCATGCTTTCCCCTTATTATAGAATAAGAGTTCGCAAACATATAAATCATATCTCTTTGGTTAGAACAAGATAATTACCTGATGGTGGTTCTTGGATAATCAGTCCTCCAGAGAGGGTCCGGATAGGCGACAGCACTTCAGGGAGAATTGCTTGCATGAACTGAACGCGGAAGTCATTTGGGTTGAACACAAAATCTCTTTCATGGGCAATTTCTTGAAGTTCTGCCAGGTCAGCATTTTTTGACCCAATGGCAAGGATCACTATCCGGTTCCTTTTCATCTCCGCTGCAGCTTGGTCAACAGCATCCATGGACTTACCACCAGTGATGAGCACCAGCATGGGGAGCACTCCTTCCTCTATCCTGCACCCGGCACCACTGGTGAAGAAGTTGTTCCTCACAAAGTCCAGTGCCGAGCCAGTGTTGAGTGCCGTACCACCCATGAGCTTCATTCTCTTCACATTAGCCATCACATCCTTTCTGCTCTGGTGGGTGTTAAAATAGAACTCTGGCTTCACAGTGTCTGCGTACTGCGCCACCGCAACTTGGATCAGGTCGGGTCCAACCTCCAGCCTTTGGACAATTTTGGCAACGAAATCACGAATTGAGTTAAAGGGGCCAGTCCCCAAAGCGGTTGAGCCATCTATGAGGAAGACTATATCCTTCTTGTTCACTTCAATAACTGCAAGTAACACAGGAACACAATGTTAGCTGAAGCCTTCGCCACACACTGTGAGTTAATTCTACGACAACAGTTCAGCAACGCTTAGGACCTCTTGCTTGCTTGAAGTACTGTTATTCTCGACACCTTTAAAGGGGTCTTGCTTTCAAAACAGAATTATTTTTTAGGTTCTAGCAGGGAGCTAATAAGAAATCTGATTGAACATTCCCCCTTTCTAAAACACAGAAGAGTTGAAGAGTTGCAAGAATTGCATTGTTTATAAAACTTAACATCACAATCTATATACGCGTCAAAACAAGAAAGGAAGGCAAACAGTCAGGAGAAATCTAGGCACTCAGCTGGCACACGAGATAAAATAAGCAGGTGATGCTCCCTCTGTCTGCAGTGGAACCAACTGAGTTATGCCAGAAAGTGGTCTGGTCTCAGAAGGATTAGGTTCCCAAGAGCAACGACACAAGAACAGTCTCCGCTTACTCAACATACCTGGACTTTGGGTCTTCACATCCTACATCTTATTCCTTAGCTAACAAAAACAGGTTATGCTTTTTCTTGGCACAGCTAGCCCAGTCATGGAAGAGCTCAATTATGTTCTGGTTGCCATGTCTTTAACAAATGGATCCCCTAGGGTGCAATCTCTGACACTTTCTTATTGACGATGGCATAGGACACAGAAAGAGCACAATTAGCTTTCCAGTTCCTCGGCTAAGTTTGAAGGAAGATAGTTAAGGGGGTAAAAAAAACAAACCTCTTGTGCAGCATTGAAACCAAAGCACCATTGTTTTTAATACAGCAAATGCACATGAAGCAACAGTAAATATTAATAAGACCAATACCATTATGATAAAAGCATTATAAATTAGCATTATGGGAGATAATCTTAACACCATCTTTTAGACAGCCCTATTTATTCTTTGAAGCAGTGAGCCATGGCCACTATTGTGAAGAACCTCACACATCACCACCTCCCTGGTGGCATGCCATTGAAGTGAAACAGGAGACATTACGCTGCTTCCAGGTCATGCTGGAGCATTATTGATTGTTGCGTTACATTGGACATGGGGTGTCCTTAAACTACCTACCCACCTAAGAGCACCTGAGATGGGGTCAATATTCAGGACAGCAGGTCCATCACCTCCCAGGCTTGCTGCTACGCCCAGTGCACAGCCTGAGGGAAGAGGAGACTCAACATCGCCAGGATCTCGCAGCCCTCAGGGCAAGTGGTAGCAAACACTCTTGTCCTGCCTGGATGGAAAAGGGCAGCCCCTCGGCCCATCAGAGCTCCTCTGCACGGAGGCTGTTTACTTTTGATTTGACCGAAGAACAAAGCTTTGGCTGCAGCTCTCCTTGGCCGGACACCAGCTGGCCACAGAAAGCAGTGCTCCTAGAGGCCAGTCTCATGGCAAGCACCATGAGATTGGGCTACCCCAAGGAGTGATTTAGAGCTGGAGATGACTTCTGTGACTCTGCTGCCTACTCTGCCCCAGGACCCCAAGACCTGCCTCCACCAGCAACTGCGAGCCTTTGCAAAAGCCTCTCGCAGGGTCTAGCTAAAAATTGTTCAAGTGAGGACCAATGATCAAAATTTGAAGCTTAAAACAGCCCACCGTGGTGCTCTCGGACAGAAAATGATGAGACCTTGCGTAGAGCGAATGTGGTGGTGCCTCTCCTGAGCCACAGCCTCACGTGAGCTGCCCAGGCTATCAAAACAGACCTACTCACAAAGTAACAAGGACTTGCTTAAAGTATCCCCTTCCCAGAGCCGTGAGATTTCCAGCATTCATCGCCCCAGCCAGGTTTTTTTCCTCATCAGTTACTCCAAGGAGGAGAGGGCTGAACAGAGGAAATTATCCAAAGGGGTAACAAGGGCTGAAATCCCTGCTGTGTGTCACCCAGGAGAGAAGTTCAAAGTGCTTCCTCAGCTTGTCAGCAGCTAGATACCCAAAAATGGAGACCCTGGAAACTTTTGACTTTATATAGAAGTTTGTGGAAAACATCAAAGGGGCTTTGCAGAGATGAGGGAGGTCAGGAAGGAATGGCTCCCTCTGCTACTAATTGCTCTTGCAGCTCTCAAATCCTGCAGTACGTTCCCTTAGAGAAGAGGAATGCAAGAACCGAAACCAAAACCCACAGGAAGAAACACCCCACGGTGCTAATTTCAATGGACAGAATTAAAGCAAGAGCATTGAAGCAAGGCTGTACACATCTCATTGGGTCTAATCCAGAGCCCAGTGAAGCTGATGGCAAGCGTCCCAGGAATTTCAAAGAATTTGGGATCAAAGCATTGTCTTTGAGTCAAAGTTGGGAATGTCGGAGGGTGTCAGCATTGAACCCAGCCCTGCATAGTTCACTTCTCATTGCCATCTCAGCTATCTTTGGTGAAGCATCTCATCTAGTTTAATCATCCAAGCTCCCCTGTTAGCTAAAGGAGAGGGGAGAAGAGGCAGAAAGACACTTTGAGACATCCGTTCATCCCAGAAGGACTAGCCGGAGAGCTAAAGTGAAGCAAGATGACTTCAGTATTTCACAGGAACGCTTGGCATCTCAAAGGGTTTGGCATCCCTTTCAGGCTGCTTTTCATGTCCCAAAGAAGTGCTTTACGCTGCAGGCTTCCAAGGCACCAATGTGAATCAAGCAGACGAATCAAAATTAAATTTCCATGGACACTAGGCAAAGGAAATTCCCTAAAGGTCCTTTGAAAATACCCACTTCTTCATTTAGCATATCCATCTATACGCAATTGCACAGGCTGATGCTACTGTAGTACCTTCTACAAATGAGCTGGCATTCCAAGTGAAAAATATGCAAGCGTAGATGAAACCAACTGTACCAATATTTTTAATCCTGCCATTCAAACTGTTAAAAATCAGTGGGGCAGAAAGAGATGTTTTCCATTGACTTGCATGGGTTCTGGCATGCACATTTTAGCTAGACACGCACACTTCAGCTTACGTAGATAAATATGGCTCTTGTGGGGTGCTACAAGCAAAACGTCTTTATGTTCTTTCCTGGAATAATCAAGGCAAGGTCATAAAATGATCTTTTAGGCAAGTGCTTCCCTTTGATTTGAGCCACGGGCTAGCAATCATATTTAGACATAGACCGGCGAAGACATCTGGAACACAGTTTTATATGTCAACACACACCATGAGTTGAACAGTATGTACAGAACTCCAGACTAGCACTTGGATCCCAAAAGTGTTTTTTGCATTAAGCGTGCTGGTAATTAAGTGCAGCAACTCCAGCCTGGCCCTTCCCAGAGGCCTCTGAAATACGACGTAGTGTGTCTTTCATAAATCCTCTCCACCAGTAAATTTAACTTAGTCTTAAAACCAGAGGGTGAGAGACTCTTCATCACCTAGTTGCTCCGTAAATCCAGGTATTCATTACTCTACTGCACCCTGGCTAATGCTAGTCCAGAAATAATGTCAACGGGGACTTAAGAGTGACAAAGTGACTTAAGTGGGAATATTTTCTTTTCCCATGGCCTCATAAAAGCTGCAAACTTTCTCAGCTTAAGCATTGAAAGGAAATATACCTTAGCAAGGTAGGGATTTCACTTCAGAAGAACTGAGTTTTGCTTTCAAGTGCAACAACACAAAACCCTCTAATGAGGTTTCAGGGTGGAATTTCACCCCTTTCCCAAGGATAGTGCACAGTTTCAATGAGGTACGTAATTTTACCATATTAGCGAGCTGATATCTTCAAGTCTGAAACAGGGATCCATTCTACATCCCTGTTAGCTCCCCCAGTCCAATTTCCTTCTGATGCCACTTTCAATTGACATATAACATAAGCTTATGAGACATAAATGTTTTCAGAACTGAACGTGCTGCGGTATTAACCCCCCCCACCCCCACCCCGGGGTGCTTAGATACCACAATAAGGATTATATAAGCTTTTTTAATACTCTGCTTGTGTCCCTTAAAACCCCATGCCATGCCAGTTACTGACACAAAACCTCACAGTTTTCCAAAGAGAACCCACTGGGCAAACAAATTTCTGCACACTAGCTGCAGGACTATTTGCCTTTCCCATCATTACTCCATAACCAGACCAGAGAGGTGCATTGCAAAAATAAAAATGTAAGGTTTTTTTTTTTTTTTTTTTCAAAAAATAAGTAAGTTTTTAATGCGTGCAAAAGCTCATTCATTCATCGAAATGCAACAGTCTAGAAAGGCATACATACCTTCAGTCACAATGGTTGGGGCCTCTAACAAAATGAGTCTTTGGGCCACTCCAACAATGTTGGGCAGTATTAATTCTCGAAGAGCATCAAGGTTACGGATATCCAGGGCAGTAAATGCGAAGTTTCCATCAGTAGCAATCTGCTGCAGCTCTGCACTGTCAGCATTCAGGACCCCAATGCTAAACGAAAATATACTAGCTTGCTTCACCGCTAACAAGCCCTCTCGGATATCATCACTAGACTCTCCACCACTTATCAGCACTAAAATCTGAGGCACCGCTTCCTCTATCCTGCTGCCTCCCGCCTGGGTGAAGAGGTTCTCCACCACAAACTCCAGTGCCGCACCGGTGTTCGCTTCCTCGCCACCGCGGAAACTAAGTGCCTTCACGGCATCCAGAACATCCGCTTTTGTGGAGTAGCTGTTCAAAGCGAACTCGGTTCTGGGTTGATCACTATACTGCACCACCCCAATGTGTATTTGCTGAGCTCCAACTCTGAGGCTTTCAATCAAATTTACAAGGAAATCACGTATGGCTTGAAAATTGACACTTCCGATGTTGTTTGATCCGTCAATAAGGAAAATAAGGTCAGCGGACTCTTGAGCTTTAAAAAAAGAAATGCAAAAGGTGAAAGCATTAAAATGAGTGATTACATGCGGTTGTACAGTGTTCTGACATGTTTCTTGGAAAACCAGTAAGAAACACGAAAATGAGAAAACAAAACACATGTTCAACTGAGGAGGTGACGTTTGCCTCTTAGTTCTGCATTCTGATTGAATACGAGCTCCCAGCCCCATCCCGGCACCATCCGCTGCCCATCAAGAGACGGCTCGAGCGGACACAACCTGAGCTGGGGGCTGCAGTTACACGGGGGTCAGCGTTTCTGGCACACAAGGAGAAAACTCGGCAAAAATATATTGGGTTTTGGAATCTACATCCATTCCATCAGTGGACAGTACTGTCCAAGTCCTTTGACAGAACCAAAATAAAAAGGTGGATTTTGGTGGTAATTCAATCTGAAGATAGCGGGTGAGGATGGTATATTTGTGGGAAGTTTTCCTAATTACAGTCTCTTTTTTTTTTTTTTTGGGGGGGGG
>VXBL01009762.1:141826-154462 GCA_013400195.1 Aramus guarauna
ACCTGGGGTTTTTTCTTTTTACCCGTGTCAATTTTTTTTTTTCTTTTTTTTTTTTTTTCTCTTTTTGTTGTTTTTTAGTAAATATTCTCATACATTGCAATGCCACCAAGAGATTCAAATAATGCCACAATTCCAGTGACAGAGGTGAAGACTCTCCAAGGCATCACCGCTTCCCTGGGTCAACTCAACGGCCAGTCTTGGATAACATCAACGTGGTTCAGAACTGCAAAGGGCTCTGGGATTTGTTCTTCCGTCATTGAGCCAAAATTTAGGGGTGCTTAGGGTTGTCTCTACTGTGCCATTTTCAGTTGGGATACACACTTTCTACTTCATCATATAAATGGAAGGGAAATCTCAAAGCAGTTGTACCCAGTGCTGGTTTAGATACCCTGGGCATCTTTTTGAGGAACGAGATTTCAAACACCCAACAGGTGCCATCACGGCAGCACAGGTCGCTCCCGCAGGAGAGAAAATACACCTGAAATGGATGCGTTGGATAATTTGTCATCACTGTAAAAAAACAAACAAACAAACAAACCCTTGTATTTCAGTGCACGTTTATGGAACAAGCCGGTGCTGGAGAACAAGTGAAAGCATGCTTGTTACACAACTAAGCAAGGAGAGTCAGGTGAGACAGATAGCTCAGATTTAACAAATACATCAGGGCAAACGTGGGGCTGACTTACATACTTACACTAGTCATCTCTGGGGACTGCCACAGACGGACAACTTTGGTACGCTATATTGGAAATACTATGGGATTGGTTGGGGTTTTTTTCCCATTTCTGTTTTATATTAGGGTTTATTTCTAGCATAATATCCATGGCATTTTTATACATTTTAATGCTACATGGACTTATCAGCTGAATAACTGACTTCCTAAACTCTTATGTGAACAGTTATTTGTACCATGCTTTGCACGCTATGTATTGTCATCCAATGTTTAGGACCTGTAACATCTTTTTCCGTCTTTAATGATACTCCGTAGGTCACCCATGCAAGTCACACACGGGCAAAACTACAGTAGTAGGATTAGCTTAAATCTGTATTATAGGGAGGGAAGGAAATGCTTGCAAAAAAATTTACCTTTGAGTAGAAATGAACTTGGAAATGCATGATATACATGAAGCAGGAATTTGCCTTTTAAAGAAACGTCTGTGACTCCAGATGTTTATACGCTATGGGGTTACCTGCTGGCATATTCCAGAGGAGGGCAGCCAGCTGCCAAAGACCAATTCCCCTATTGATTTCAACAGGGAAGCACTGGGGTCCTCCACGGCAAAGATGCCGAACAGCTGCCCCAGTGCTGTCAGCAGGTTGGGTATAACATGAATTTTTCCACGTATATTGACATGATTTTCTTACAATCGGCGAACCTTGTGTCGTTTTTCTGGGGCAGCTGCTTTTCCCTCCCTGTGGCTTTCACACCATCTGGTTATTTGCCCTGTGAAGCACTTTGCACAATAAAAACACACATGAGCACAGTCTTTTGGTGTTGCTCGGTGTCATGCAGTGATGGAGAGCACCCAGTGGGGCTTGGCGTGAAGGTTAATCAGGCAAGACAACACAGGGGGATTAATGTTACGCTGCCTCATCACACTGCCGTTGCCTTACGTCACCCCACAAGCTATTGACCTTCAGATGGAGTCTCAGGAATAAAAAGAAAGGTTTGATCTCTGGGACTTCTGTTTTGAAACACAACAAAGCTGCTCAGAAGGCTCTTTCCATACTGAAATTTCATAAACAGAAGGGAAGGAGGAAGACTGACTAGGTTTTTTCCACCCAAATTGGGCCCCCGGCTTGCAGTCAGTGCAGATCCGTTGAAGCCAACGTGGTTTGCAGAGAGGTTTTGGTTATCTGAAGGGTCCAGCACTCTGGAGGTGGAATCCATCGGCTTATTAAAAAACATTTGAGTGGCATCACAAAAGGGACTCCAACCACACACCTTCTCCAAGCAGATGAGGAGAGAGGTTAAGGGATGGGGTTTCAGTGGAGAAGTTCTCCACCAAATTTCTTTTACTGTCTTAAGCCAAGAACGAGACTTTCTGGAGTAGCACATTGCCCATCTCCCCCACTAGCAGCAAGGGGACATCCCACACGGCATGCCCACGGCCAGCAGCAACCTTCTCTGTCTCCAGAGCATTTTCAGTCAGGGCCTCAAAGAGTCGCCATCACAGCTGGTGTGTTCATCCCCTATTTCCCTGCCTCTGGAGTGGATAGGATGGGGCAATTTAATAACTCTGCAGAACACGCCACATTTACATTTTCATGCCATGGGTGCACAAGGATGGCCACAACGGTCTGCTGCCCATCCAAGGGCTCCTGAGCTACCTTCTGACAGGGATGCCAGCTCGGTCTGCAAACAACAGCACACTCGATAGCTACAAACACGGGGCCACACGCTTCAAACCTTTGTTTTTAAACCTCTGAACGTCCATCTCAGTCTTGCCCCTACAAAGGCTTTAAACAGCGCAACGCCAGCAGACACCATGCTGATGGGAGCCATCAGCAGTTGGCCATTACCTGTGATGTCTTTAACCAGTCCTTTGGCCCCAGCCTTTTCTGGAGTCATGGATGAACGGACACTCGCCACTAAGTCTCCAACTATGCCGTGGAGAGCGGTAAAATTCTCTAGGTTGAAAAGGTGCATATCGAAGGGTTCGCTCGCTATTTCCTTTAACTCCCCTTCCACTGCATCCTGCACGCCGACCGCAAACATGTTTACACGGGCCGATTTAAGGACAGATGCTGGCAGAGCCACATCATCCTGGGATCGTCCATCCGTTAACACTACAATAACCTGGGGGATGCCTTCACTGGCTCTGCTTCCAGCAGCTTTAGTGAGATGGTTCTCGATTAGGTACTCTAATCCTTTTCCAGTCTTGGTGCCTCCCCCCACGTAAGGCATGTTGGCAATATGGGACAGGACGTCTTGGGTAGAGGGGTAGGTATTTAACTGGAACTCTGTGTGGGGGTTTCCGCTGAACTGGACCAGGCCAAAGCGAAAATCATTTCCTCCCACATCTAAAGCTTTTACAACATCATACAGAAACTCTCGAACGAGTTGGAAATGTTCCTTCCCAATGCTCCAAGAGGAATCCACTAGAAATATTATATCAGCCACGGCAACGGTTTTGACAGCTTTAAAAAAACAGATGGGGGTTTAGGATTTTCTATCGGTCAACGCAAACATGCCGCCGCCTCTTCCTCCTCCTCCTCCTCACCCAAACGACCGACAGCCTCTTTCGCACGGTGAAAGTGAAGCTTAGCTTCCCCTTATCGCCCACAGCAAAAAAAAGAAGCGCTGGGGAAAAACCAGGCACCCATCAGCCCCCCAACACCATAGGCGCTGGGGCACAGGAGGGGACAACATGCAACCTACCCTTCCCGGGACGGGGAGGCAAGATGATGCTTCTCCCCTCCCGGACCCTCACCGCGTGGGTTCGGATACCAGCCCTGAGGCAAAGGCGCCTGCGGCTTCACGTGTGAATTTGGGCTTGCTTGGCTTCAAACCATCTGTGGTCTCCTGGGATTTATTTTTTATTTTTTTTTGGCTTGCTCAGGGCTTTGCTGGCTCTACAGCAGTGCTCAGGGAAGAAAGAGCTGCTCAATTTAAGCAGCCTGGGTGCTGGCATGAGTTTTCCTTATTTTTCCTGCTGCTAACATCCTCCCCTGCCATGACACCAACTACTGTCACAAAGACACCAGCGCCTCTTCTTAAAAAAAAAAAGAAACTAACAGCCTTTCTGCAGGTCGTGACCGCACTTTTCTCCCTGCAAAAAGCCTTCCAACACATGCAAGGAGGGCAAAACAGCTCTGCCCAGGAGAAAACCCACTTGGGGCCGCCCTGGATGCGCATCCCACACCCATGTTCCCCACAGAGCATCCTCAAAGGCCAGCCACCGGCCAGCAACATGCTCGGGAAGGCACCGCGCGCGTTGGCCAAGGTTTGGGTCCAAAAGGACCCTCAGCCGAGCGGGAACTGCGGAGCAGAAAGTAAACCACAACGTACCATCGACATGCACGTTAAAAACCAAACGGTGCGAACGCCTCGGTGCAAACTAGCGGCACGTTCGTACGGGAGCGAAGTTGGATAAAGCAGTCCGGTCTTACCTGCTTGCTGCTGGGCACGAACCAAGCAAAAGCCTGAGAGTAGGAGGCAAAACATTGCCGCAAAGGGCAAATGTCGATGTTTCCTCATTTTGGTCTTTTATCTGAGTTTTCCTTTTATTCTCTTTGTTTCAAAGCACCCGACGTGAGACCTAATGGAGAAAGAGAAGTAGAGTGAGAAACAGCAGCAGTGCTGGCCAGGCACGGATGAGGCGTGAGATAGAAAAGCCAAACCACGCGATTTTGCCATGCTTTTGTGGCACTTTGGCAGGGAAAAGTTATTTTAGTGCTGGCCAGATTCTGCTTCGCAGCAAGCGTTTCTTTGGAAGAGGAACCATCACTCACATAATTGGCATTTCATCACCCCTGTAGACTTAGACGGCTTTCTCCTTGCCTATGCTAACCAGGTAACACCTAATACGTAGGAAAATGGTCAGCCTAGGTTTCTGCCACCAGTGACGGCCTCTCACCTGTCCTCCTCACCCACGGATGACCAGCTGAAACATCTTGGCCAACACATTCTCTCTTACTGCTGCCCTTTCTTATTTCATTTTACCTTGTTTTTATCCTATTTTATCTTTATCCTTTTTGATTCTTTACAAACAGCATAATGATAATTGCCCTGAACATCCCTCTTTGCCTCGACTCACCTTTGCAGCTGTCCCAAATACACAAATGGAAATTTAATTGCTCCAGACCCAAGTGAGCCACGTGATGTGGCTGTACATCAAAAAGCCCTCGGACTCCCCTAAGCTCGCAGCCCCAGGGGTGGAGTAGCCCACGCCAGCTGATCACATTTTGGAAAGGCACCAAGAATAATATTTTATGTGTCTGAGCCAAAAATGTAATTCATGGAAGTTTCTTATCTGTGATTCACCTGGCAAGTCTTCTGAAATAATGTCTCCTTCAGGAAAGCTGTGTATCTGTTGTCATAGAGATCACCAATTTATTATTTAATCTTCATTTCCAAGCCTATAAAGCAGAAATCATCAAGGCTTGCTGAACTGAGAAAATATCCTCCCAAAAGGGAATGCAGTGATTTAGTACTTTTCATTCCCCAAAAGGGGCTCAATTACTTAAACAAGCCAAAAGTAAATCAAATATATCAAACCATTAACTGGGTCATCATAAAAATCAAAAAAAAAAAAAAAATCAATTTTCTCATCCCCATCCTTGCCAACTCCAGCAGCCCAGAGAGCCGTGACCAAGTGAAGAGCCCAAGAGGGCTGGGGAGCAGCCCAACGCCTCTTTAAGGAAGGCTGGGGTAGGTACACAGATGGCCATCGTTGGCACAGCCGGAAACAGAACCAGGTGCCGGGAATTACAGAGAATTGGGAAATAAACATCCGAACAGCTGATCCCTCTTCCAGCCCTCAGGGGTATGGGGCTGGAGGTCAGGGGAAAGGAGGGGACAACCTCCACCTTGTTTCCCAAAACCCAATCCTGACCCTTCCAGCCAGAGCTGGGTTGGGGTCTGCTCCTCCACGGGAGATGGGGTTTGCGTTCGCTCTTCCGGGTGCTCCGCGTGGCGTTTCTGAGTCAGGCAAAAGCTAGCCCCTGTCCTTCCCCCCACGTTTGTGTATAATCATAATGCTCACACCAGGTGAAGAGACATTTAATGGGCACCCAGAGCCTGCAGCTAGCACGCAGCGTTAATTAAGATCATAGAATCATCTAGGTTGGAAAAGACCTTTAAGATCACTAAGTCCAACCGCTAACCCAACCTTGCCATCCCACCACTAAACCACGTCCTTAAGCACCTCATCTATCCTTCTTTTAAATACCTCCAGGGACGGGGACTCAACCACCTCCCTGGGCAGCCCATTCCAGAGCCTGACAACCCTTTCTGTGAAGAAGTTAAGACAACTCTTCCCTGTTACTGGCAACTCCTCGATTTATAGAGGCGGCTGCTGCTGCAGCCCAGAGGTATCGCTACCATTCATAAAAACTCAAAAAAAAAAGTCATCCTTCTTAGCTGGCACCCATCCATCCCCCCCCGGCTATCGGAGTCCAAGCCAAACCTCAGAGTGCCTCCAGTGGGAGCGAAACTGCTCAGCTGGACCCTGTCCCTGATTTACAGCTTGCTCCCAGAAAACCAACGTACACCCAAAGGACACACGGGGAGGGGAGAGATGGGCTCCGCTTCCCCACGGGTGCGGAGTTAGCCACGGGCATCACTGCGGGGCTCATCCCCTGAGCATCCATCCAGAAAGGTCCCAGAGCTGAGGTCTCCAAAAAGCACCGGGCTTGCGAGAACCATCCAACCCCACCAGAGCATCTCCTCTCCAGGTGGAAGAGGTTTACGGAAGAGCCGCAAGGGTTTTTGAGATGGGCTTGCCTTGCAGTATCCGTTGGGAGTAAAAACACCGCTAGCAATGAATGAAAGAAGTGGAATAAAATGCACGCTACAGAAAAATGGCCCGCTAAAATAACGTACGCCACAAAAGGGCTAGTATTTCTTTTCCAAAATGCAGGAAGTTATGTTATCGTCCTGTTTATTAGCTGCTGGCGTCCTACCCCTCTGCAGTCCCAACAGCTGGGGGTGAACAGAGCATCAAGATAAATCAGTGAAAATTAATGTCTTGCCAACTAATAAATGACAAGACCAAAGCAAACATTTGGGGTTTTTGTTTGTTTGGGTTTTGGTTTTTTTTGTTTTTTTTTTCATTTGAACATTGAGAAGCTGCAGAGAGTCTTACAGGGCTGTTTCCACCCAGGAAAAAGAGCAGAAGGGAAAAAAGCAAATCTCTCCGGTGCTAGGAAACCTCCCTCTGTGGAAGCTTCTTCTGTATTTTTGGTTAGATGAAAGCAGAGGGACTTGTTTACCAACAAACAATAAGTTTTAACATCACAATTCCCCAAAGCCACCCTAAAGTCACAGGGACCGGAGTGAGTTATTAGGAGGAGAGAGGCAGCAGAAGCCTGCAGGAAGAGGTGGCTGAGGTCCCTTGGGGACTGATAACTTATGGAAAAGAGGCACATTGAAGCACAGGTGATCCTGATCCGGGTCTTCCCTTATCTCCCCCCTCTGCAGTGCCCTTGTTAGCAGAGGAAGAGGGGTTGGGGGATGCAGGAAGGGGCAGGTGAGGAGGTGACCTGGAGGGGATGGCCATGGAGGAGAAGAAGCAGCACCACCACCACTGAAGACAGAAGGTTGGTTTTTTAGAAGTTATATGCTTTTTTGGGGGTGTTGAACCAAAATTCTGTTCAGTATCTGGTTTGACTGTGCCACCAGTAAGTCCCTGACTCAGTGGGAGGAGTGAGTTGAAGGCAATAAAAGATACAATTTTTTTTTTATTATTATTGTTTGGGTGTTTGGAGGTCCTGGCTTGGCTTGCCTTGCCTTGGTGAGGGTCATCAGGTGTCCTGCTCTGCTTAATGTGCTCTGGCTTTGTGTCCTGAACTACCGGTGGTCACGGAAGATGGAGGTAGCATCAGCTTGGGGGGAGAGGGGGTGTGGGATAAAAACTGAGATGTGAACTTATGTTAATTCATTTTAATTCTTGATTATGGTTAATACCTGTCTTGTAACTTTATTCTCATGGATTGTTGTTGTTTTCAATAAGGCAATTTCCTCCTGGTTTAGTTTATTTTTTTTAATGGAGAGTTCCTTGCAGTTCTGAGGGGTAAAAGCTCTGGTGGAGCTTTTGGTATAATTCCTGCAAGCTGTGGAAAAAAAAAAATGCTGACTAACCTGAGTGCCTTTAGAAAAGGAAAGCCTTTTCCAGAGCTGCTAAGAACTAGCACCAAAACCTGGGGAGCCAGTCCCTTAATAATTCATGTGCTAAAAGATTAACTCATGTAGCTTTCAATAATCTGGAGTTTTTATGTCTGTCTAGAGTTTATATAGTGTGTGGTGACCTCTTAATATTGCAGTGTGTCCTCCATTTCATCAGCAGATATACATCTGTTTCTAATAATGCTTTCAAAAGGCAATCATTTCTACCACTAATGCAATGAAGTGATTTCCTTAAATATTTTCCCCAGCAGCTATTTTTTGCTTATTGCATACTTCTCCCTGCATCAAGCTTGACATTTAACATAATTTTTTTTATTTGGGTGGATGTTTCGAATTCACTTTCTAAGCAATCACTTGCTTGTGTGCGGTTTTCACTAGAGTGTAATTAAAAATAAAATCTGTAAAAGTGCAAAGCAGATGAGCAGATTTTTAAAAAAAAGCAAAACATAAAAGGCGGGGGGGGGAAATCCTGCAGCTGTTATATATCACTGTGATTCATTACATGTGCCTCTCAGCTGGGCTGGCTGGCTTTGAGAGGGAGGGAAAATATCTCTGGCTTTGGTGCGAACAGAAATGTGATGCGTGTCGTGTCTAGATACGGATGGGTGCAACGGCAGGTAGAGGGAATAATTAGTGTTGTTGCAAAATACCTCTGAAATCTGAATTGTGGGCTGGGCGGTGATCAGGCACTGATGCTATCTGTTGAGTAGGAGAAAGCAGTTGGGTTGCCCGGCTTGGAGTTCTCTGTGCTAGCATTTTGCAGTTGTTGATGTGCTCCTTTACCTCAAGGACTGAGCTGGGCACAACTGACCCTTGGGGTGTGAGCCCCAGGAAATCCAAAAGGAGTGATTTATTTGTGAAATCTGGGCCGTTGCGGGGAGATGAGCAGCCTTTGGGAAAGAACAGAGGACCCAAATTGAGCAATGCTGGCAGAGCAATGACCGCATGCTTTTCTGGGGACAAATGGCCCATCTTGGGGCTTGGCTTTGGGCAGCCAGTGCAGTTTTGGTAGCTGGCCCAGCTGGGGATTTTTGGGACTCACTGCCTCAGACCAGACGTGTGGTCCAATTTTCCTGCCCAGCCCTAGGGGCATCTCCTCCCCCCTAAAAAAAAATTTTGAATATAGGCTTGCAAAGCAATTGCAGCCCTAAATCCCCTTGTGTGTGGGGGTGGGGTCATCTTGTACTGGGAGAAAGATGCGGATTTGCACCTGGGTGGTAACAGCGTTTCTGCAAGGGGAAAAGGCAGGACCGGTGGGAGGGCAAAGCATCGTCCCGCAGCCGGTGCAGGAGATGGGATGCTGCGCTCCGTTATCGCACCCCTCAAAGCATCCGCTCCGTGGGGAGGATGGGATCAACACTAAGGGGCTTTTCTATGCCTCATAAACCCGTTTCCCAGTGAAACTTCTCAGCCTGAAATCCCCTTGACTTGGCTGATCTGTGATGTGCGTTTCCCCGGGAGGCAGCAGCGAAGCCGTGAGGCTGCGATAAGCCTTGCCAGCGGCTGGAAAGTGGACACCGGCCACCCAAAACAACTCTTTGCTGCCCCAGTAGTGGGATGTACATCCAGCTGTGGCTGTGGAGCAAGCAGGGAGGAGATACAGCTCCCAAAATCCCAGCACGGAGCCGTGGTGGCACGAATTGCCCTCTGGAGGTGATGCATGCTCCTCTCTCAGCTGGATGAAACCCCCTTTAATTTCTCTGCACTTAAGAGCTCTGAGTTGGGGAGAAGGGTAGCCGAAAGCCACTGCCAGCAGTGATTTGGGCACCCAGGAGGCTAAACGCCACAATTTTCCCCTGAGAAACAGCTCGGTCACCTCTGAAAAGGGACATAAGTCTCCCAAGCCTCTGGGCACCTGGTCACATCTTCATCATACGGCACCAAATACTGCCCGGCCACGCAGCCTCCAAAAAAACAAGGCTATTTGTAGAGACTTGGGATGAGCTGTATGGGACAGATTTTGAATTTCTTCATGGCTTCAAGGAGTTGAGAGGAGCCGTTTCAATTTGTACCAGCTCTTTTGAGGGTGAGGGTTGTTGGGTTGGGGGCTGCTCCTGGAAACATTTCCTCCTACAAAGGTAAACCTGAGTATTAAAAGCAAAAAAAAAAAAAGCCTAAAAGTTTGGAAAATCTTCCTGCTTTTGCAGACTACTTGAGCTCTGATTTTAAAAATTGGTGTTCAGGAAAGCAAGAGGGTTATGCTGCATTTATATCCTACCTGGGCAAGTTCCCTGGGTGCTAGCATTTAATATGAATCACATAGTCATTTCTGTTCTTATAAGCATGCTCTTGGCATAAAATCGGGTTGTTTTCTTCATCTGAAGACCGAGACTAAAATAGAGTAGTTAATAAGAGGAAAGGGAGTATTTGCTAAAAAAAAAGGAAACTCCCTCAAAGATCAATGACTCTTTATGTATAGTAACATAAGCCTCCCAGTGCCTCTCCACCCAAACAAATCGGCCCTTTAATATGGAACACGGATCACTTAAAAAGGTGGAAAAAGTGATGGGCATGCGGAGCGGTGAGGCTGACCGTGATTCACAGCGGAGCACGGGCGTGCAATGCCACCCGCTGCCGTGCGTGTCCAGCGCGGGCGCAGGTTCGTCCCTTTGCTGCAAATCAAATAGATCCAGGCTGGGAAAATACGGTCCAAGGCTGGCAAGAGCCTGTAGTTACCAAAGTTTGCACTGACGGAAGGAATAAGATGTTCCCTTCTGTTCCCGGACAGGCACGTAGCAAAAGTTAGGAGAGGAACAACAATTTTTTTTTTTCTCCTTGACATGTGGGAAGACAGCAGGGGCTGGTTTAGCTCACCCTGAAATCAGGGAAGTTAATGGGTTTGAATGGAAAATTTGCAATGATATTTGAAAAACCAGAAAGGGAACTGGGGAGACTGCTGAAAAATGGAAAGGGAATGAATGAATGATGATTCAGCAGCAGCAAGCGTGCAGCCCTGCACCCCTGGTCACGGTCAACCTCTCTGCAAAGACGACGGTGGCAGGAGGGTATAAGGTTGGGGATGGAGAGCCTGTTTTCCCGAGCTCTGGGAGCTGTCTCGGTATCTCTGTTACTCTGAAGTCAAGGGATGAGACCAGGGAGATGCAGAGTTGTGTCTGCTCCGCCACTGCTTTCCTACACAACCTCGGAGAAGTCTCCGGGCTCCCCGCAACAGCCTCTGGCTGGAGACATGTCTCTGGCCTCCACAGAGCTCCCAAACTGGGTGGTTGTGCCCCAGAAACAGCACTATATGAGCACAGTAATTATCCAACCATAAATACTGTGGGTTTTTTTTTTAAAACCAGTAAGTAATGGGGTAAAGCCAGAAGTTTGAAAAATGCAGCATTCCTCCCCTGAGAGTGTCCATGAATCATCACAGCGACCAGAAATGAGCCGAGAGTTTCCCATTGCACCCACTGGAACCAGAGTGGCTTTGACCACCTCCGCTCCAGCCAGTTTTTGGCCCCTGTGCCTGGTCAGGAAACCAATTTGGCTCCAACCCTTTTCTCGCCCCGGGGCTCTGGTTGGGAAGGGAGGGCTTTGCTGTGCCGGGAGGGACGGTGGTGGGGTGTCTCTGCCATTAGTCACAGCCACCCCCTCGGCAAGGCCATCGCTGCGTGCAAAGCCCCGGGGAGCCGAGGGCGAGTGGGGCTGTGGGGGGAAAGGGCTGGGAAAGGCGGGAGGGAGCAGGGATGGGGAGGTGGATCCGTGCAAGGCTGGAGAGCCCTTAGGGAAGGATATCTGATGTTTGGCCAGCTTCCCTCTCCGGGGGTGAAGGTGGTCGCTGGAGCCACAACAGGGCTGGCCCACCTCGGAGCGGCGGGGACGTTCCCGGCAGAGGGACCTGCGTGGGATGGGGAGGCTGACGGGCATCTCTGGCCGGTTCAGTCTACCTCGCCTTGAGGCAGGAGGGGCGAGGGCTGCTATCAAACAACCCCCAGCCCTGGGGACATGCCTCGGGAGCAGGAGAGGGGCGGCGAGACACCCCCTTTTTTGCAGGGTCCCATCACGCACCCACCTCCTTGTGCCCCGGCAGCTCCCCAAACCACTACGTTCCCTCCTTGGGACCCCCCACCCACTGCTCCCGAAGGCATCCCGCTCCCATCCCACCGAACCGCTCAAGGCATCAAAAGCAAAGGCCGTCCCGCAGCAGCAGCAGCAATACTCTGCTCGGTAAATAAATGCAATTCCCCTGCGCTGGTGGGAGCAGGAGCGTCCCGGCGCACCCCCGGTGCGTGGGTTTGGGGAGGGGGCTCCCGGTGCGAGCAAGCCGGCTGCCTTGCTCCCTCCGCTTTTCTACGAGCAAGACAAGCCTGGGAGCAGCTTTCCTCTAAGGACACCCCTCTGCGCGTGGGGTGGGTTTTGTCCAAAATTCATTGAAAAGTCCGCAAGGACTAACATGCTGCGGGGGGAGCAGCACAGCAGCTAGGCTTCCCGCGCGGAATGCAACACTTACCCCTGGGCAAACCCCCCCCAGGAAAAAAAAGTCGCTTATTCCAGGATTTTTCCGCTCCGAAGCACTTCTCAGCCTTGCTTCATGGTGTGTCGGTGCTGCTCAGCCTGCCCGGTCCCCGCTCGCCTTGCTCGGTGGGGTGCAAGCACCGGCGGAGCCGGGGCAGTGGGGGGTGCGCTGGTCCCCGCCGGATGGCTGCCGCGGCTCTGAGCGCAGCGGGAGGAGGCGGCTGGTGCGGGAGTGCCGGAGGGCCGGGCGATCCAACGCCACAAATGGGATCCAGATGGTTGGGGCTGGCGTTCCCGGGGCTGAGGTCAGAGCTGCTCATCACACGCGG
>VXBL01009762.1:154502-177034 GCA_013400195.1 Aramus guarauna
AGCGGGGAAGGGCTGGGCTTGGATGTTTGCAGGAGCCGGGAGGTGCCAAGGAGCGTACCGAGCCAGGCAGGGCTCAGGCAAAGCGCGTTTGGAGATGCTCGAGGCTGCAGAGAGCTCGGGCTGTGCCCCCTGCACGGTCGCAGTCATCAGCACGGGGGGGGACAGTCTCTTCCTAACGCAGTTTTCCAGTTAGGGGTAACAGCAGGGTTTTTACCTGCCCAGATGGGGGGGAAGAAGTGTTGGGGTGTTAGGTTATAGCATAACTTATAAAGTTAGTCCTTCAGCGTCGGATTAAATGTTTTAGAAGACATACAGCTCAGTGGAAGGTTTAAAGTAAAACTTTGAAAGGCAACAGATCAAGTCAGCACGTTCCTGACTGGTGATTTTTTTTTTTTTTTTTAAAACCTATGTGCTGTAAAAAAAGTACCCTTAACCTTTTATTAGGCAGAACCTATCAGGCAGATTTAGGGGCTAATTTTAGCCCCCTGCCTCAAGTGATGGCATGTCGTTGCTCAGAGTTAAATGTTTTGGTCTGGACTGGGTTGTGTTTTGCAAGAAATGATGGTATGGAAATATGAATTCTTATCTCTTGCCTTTACTTGGGTCCATATAAGGCTGGAGCAGAGTTGGTATCCCTGGAATCAAATAGTCAAGCCCCCTTCATTTCGAATAGGGTTTTATGATGTTTGCTCTCGTTTTTGTGCTGTTTGAAAGACTAGCCACATAAAGAAATAGCTGGAATGCTTCAGGAAAGCGCTGAGCCCTTGAACTGATGCAAGAGCTGGTTTTAGAAATGGTGCTTGGCTTGGCGCTCGCGGAGACTCAGCGACGACCTCGTAGAAGGATCCAGCGCAAACATTCCCAGCCGCGTGCCCAAAAGCAAGCAGGCTGCGGTGTCTCACCCCGCCAAAATCTGGGGAGCCGGAGCCGAAAAAGCAGGGTGTTCCCATATAAGAAATGTGCCTGGCAAAAGGGAGCCGCAGCTGAACAAGGGATGGGGGAAACGGGGCGAGCGATGACACGTAACGGGGCGAGCGATGACGCGTAACAGGGGCCCGGATGGGCGAGGGCAGCTGCTGAAGGACAGGCTACACGAAATGGAGGTGCGCTGTGTTGGCAGAACCCCCCCAAACCAAAGGATTTTCCTTCTGCGGGTGGCACCGGCATCCCGGCGAAGCCGCGGCTGCTCTCGCCCTGTTGCCGGTCTCCTGCCGGAGGCGCGGGCGATGCGCTGCCCTGCGGCTTCTCCGGCCTTCGGGCTTGCAGGCTCGTACCTCTCCCGTACATCTCAGCCCCGCTCTCACCCGCAGCAAGAATTACACCCACCGGTGAGGTCCAGCCTTCCCGGTTTGTCGCCGCCAGCAGAAACCAGTATGATTTGGTCGTGAGAGCTTAATGGCAACTGGGATCTGTATTGCCGTTGGGTCAAATAACCCGAAATCAGGGTTTTCTGTGTGGAGAGGTAGGAATGCAGAAAAATAGTTTGAAGTTTTTAAAAAAAAACAAAACAAAACCCCAAGATGGTAAAACACAGGGAAGCACAATAGGAAACCAGCCAAGACAGAGGATTGAAGTAATGTAAAATATTGGCAAAACAGAGTGACCTGCACTGTATGCTTATCACAGTTTGACTGAGAACATATTTAATTTGGAAGTTAGTACTTATTCTTTTTGCAATGCAGAATTTGTCTTAACACGGTTTTAATATTGAAGTGACTTTCACCAAGCGCTCCCATAATGAAATGAGGCTACGAGAGGTCTTACGCTCCCGTGGGATTACCTTTACGGCTGTAGTAACCAAGGTGAAAGGTTTTCCTTTCCAAAAAAGGGGCTTTGTAGCTGGTGCACGGGGGTGGGGAGCAGCCAGCCAGGATGCTCAGCGTGTTTTGGGGTGGGGTTATTCTTTTTTTTTCTCCTACCACTCATGATCCTTTCCAATCCTTCTTTTAACGGTTGTGTCTCTCTCTGTTGGTGACCCCCTGCAAAGTACCAGAGCAGCGACGGGGACTTGGGCAGGTCCTGACCGCGGCTGCTGTGACATCCCGGGGGAGAGCCAAACCCTTGGGGAAGGGGTGACATCTGCAGGGATGGACTTCTTTCCATCCTCAGACACCGAACAAACCCTCTCTGATAATTAGTAAAAGGCTGAATCACATTGTGCTGGTGACTTCTAGCGATGGCTGGGACTAAGTTTAGCAAGATTTCCTCCCTGGTATATTAATAACTAGATGTGATTAATGCTATGAGTCAGGGAAAGGGTTTTGAGGAATTCTCTTTCCACCCACGATAAAAAAAAAAACCAAAACTACGTGCTCCTTCCTTGACCAAACACGAAGGGGACCTTGATGTACCTCCCATCCCTGGAATAAGGGTATCAGCTTGGGACCCATAAAAAAAATTTATTGAAACAGGCAGAGTGGTGACATTTTGCAGCTCTCTTCTGCATGCGGATGCACTTCAGCTGGGCCACTCTCACCCCCGATTTAAGAAATGCTCTGTGAGTTTCCCCTGTATGATTCACATAAGCCATGGCTCCGGGTCACAACCGGGTGGGGACACCCAGGAGCATCCCGCCACGGCTCCATCCTCGAGCACCATCTGCTGGCTTCTTCCTCCAGGGACTCCTTGGGCATCCACCAAACCCAAGGTCACCTTCTTCCCCTCGACTAAAACCCATTCCTACCAGACAAGCTTACTGTGAGATTAGTGGGTACCCCAAAACCTGAGGGTTACCCTGCTCTTTCTCCGTCACCAGCCTGAACGCCCGCACAGCGGCGTGGGGTCCAGCTGTGGCTCTCCCAGAGAGCAAGTTCTTGGTCCCGCTTCCCAAGCAAGGCGGAGAGCTGCTCCGCTAAAACAAGGGCAGGGTTGCAGATGGCATTTTCGTTTTGCTCGCAAGAGATGGTTTTCATTAGTCCTAAAGGATTTGCCGTTGCTTTCATCCAAATACTTCCCCCACCAGCAGCATCCCAGTTAGGAAGTGGTCCAGGAAATGTTTTCTGAAGCTTTTCTTGGTTCTGCTTTTCTCCTACACCTTCTGTGTGTCCGTCTGCCTCTGCAGAAATGTCTCCAGGTTCAATACCACCCTTGACTTTGAAACAGTCGGGGTGGGGGGAAGAAAGGGCAGGAGCATCCCTAGAGCTTGCAGAGAGGGTCAAGAGAGAATGAGGTGTGGGCAGGTTGGGGGGGGGGGAATTAAAGCAAGAGAAGAGCCCCTTGGCTCTGCCGTTCCCACGCCGCAGCCCTGGTGAAGAAATGAAAGCACGGCTGCAAAGCGTCCCTCCCGACCTGGAGGATGGAGTTGTGATAGTGGGTTCAAGGCGGGCTGGGCCAGGAGGGGGATTGGGAAAACCTCGGGGATGCTACGAGCATCCCGGCGCCCCGGGTGCAACCGCAGGAAAAGGCTTAAGAATGAAACCGAAAATTTCAGTGTCTGCCACGTGACTGCAGGAAAAACCCTTCCTGGGAGGAGAAATGGTTTAAGGCTAACCGAAAAGTGATTTCCTTCCTTTTTTTGCCCCCCCCTTAAGTGTTATTTAAAATCAAAGGTGAAATAATAAGTCCCACTAGGTGAAGCTTTTAGGAGTTATTTTTATTAATATTATTCATTAATATATATTATTGGAGTTACTGAACTGCATTGCTCTGTCTTTTTCCCCAAATCAAAATTTCTGCGTACGCTAGGAAACATTCCGCTGTTGCTAAATCAGCGAATTCCTCAGAGGATGCCTGTTTTGCTGTAACACTTGGGAGGCTAATTCTGCTAATAAATCCCAGCGACGGGCTGACCCCAGAAGCAGCAATAAAAGCAAACCTACCCCAGGGCCGCGTGTATTATCGGAGGGTGTATATATACTCTTAATCCACAGCCCGTAGGAGAGATTGTAACTCAAACAGAGGAACTTGGAGCCCTGACCAACTGCATCCTGCATCCTTCAGCGTCTGCCATGACAAGAAACAAGCTGCTCTCAAAAAAATGGAAATAAGGTGAATGTTTTCCCTCCTAATGCAATGCGCGGCTTGTGGGTGGGTGAACGGTAACGCGAGCAGCGATGCTCAGCGTCTAGGAAAGATGGTAGCTGAGCTGCTTTTTGGAATAAAAGATGACTTTTATTTTATTAGAGCAGGCGTGAGGAGAAACCCGGCCGATGCAGGTGTTACCAGATGTTGCTTTGAGTTCCTCTTGTTTCCTTGCATCAGATACTTCTAGGTGATGCCTTGCACGAGGGGACCAAAAAAAAATAAAATCTTTCAAAGCCTTGGCCTCAGTGTCCCGTGGCAACTTTAAAATCCTGTGCTGCGTAAAAAGCCGTTTGAAATGGGCGGAATTTCAAGGGTTCAATGGAACTTCCCATTTTGTGATGGAAAAGACTGTTCCTGGTTACTGGGGGAGAGAAGCGAGGCGGCTTGAAAAGTGCTGGAGTTAGAGAGAAGCCAGAAATACTCACCGCCCACGCGGGCGGGATGATGTAACGGCGGACGAGCCGAAGAGGAATTATAGGGAATTATTCATACCCGTGGATGAGCGTTATGTTAGCCGGGAAGATACGGGGTGGCGGGGGGGGAGGTGAAATAGCTGCGAATTTGCCGTAGCCGGTTCGTTGGAAACCCGTGGTCGTTGTGCGCCAGCGTTAAAGAGAAATAACCGTGTGTTATGCCGAGAGGGAGCGGACAGCACCGGCGATGTGAAGCTCCAGGGATGTCCCGTACTTCCCAGTCCCCAGGGGTACGTTCCCGTTAGGGATCCCGTTAAAGCAATAAGAACGTATGGTTTTTATCTCGCCCGTGCGGGTTTTTGAGATAAATGGAGTTTTCCACGAGCAGCTCTTGCTCGCGGGCAGGGTGAGAACAAGGCCAGCGATGTTGGACGATTAAACGCCTTTTGGGGAGAGTGACCCGCACCCCGACCTCGCCGGGGCTGCTGCGTCTCTGCTGGGGCACCAGGTCCTGAACCGGCCCGCACCGTGCTTCCCTGCCAGAAACACTGCTGCGCTTTGGTCTTCGGAGCCGCGCTAAGGAGAACCGGCTTAATTCAGCTGTGAAAGTTGGGCCGTTCACCTCAATTGAAAAGAGCTGTCAGTTGAGGGGAGAGAAAAAAAACAACCCACATTTTGCTCGAGGTGATCACAGGGGTTGGAGCAGGGTTGAATCCCCTCTCCATCTCTCGCATCATACAGCTTCTTGGTTTCTTCCCTGGGCTTCGTCCCACGCCTGACGGTCCCTCTCTGGTCTCTTGGGCTTTAATATCGGACCTGTGTTTTCTCTCCCGAGGGCGTGAGTGACTGCAGGAGTTGGCAAGATGCCGGCAGCAAATCCTTGCCTCCCCCCACCCGCAGCAGTGTGGTCCCCTCCCCGGGGAGGGGGGTGGTGGGCAGAGGTGGCTGCTGCTCCCCAGGGCACCGCGGACCTGCTGCTACGCAGAGGGTGACGCCGAATTTCCCGGTGATCACGCGAAGCGCCGTGGGTTATAGAGCGTCCTCGCGTTGCCTTGCATCCTGGCATCGCCGTCGCTGAAGGTACCCCGGGGTGGGATGCGCTTGTTTCTCCTCTCCTCCTCGGTGGGAGGTGGTCCTTGCTGTCCCCGGCCGGGGGTCCTCATGCCAGGGAGTCCTGCCGGGTGGGCAGAGGGGTCCCCAGGCTGCGTAACCTCGATCTCTTCTTTATAAACATCCCGCCGCTTGACAGGGAGCTGATATAAACAGCGTCTCCGCATCGTAGCTCTTTTGTTTGGAGTTAGCTTAAAAATAAACCCCCAGGAACCAGCACACGTATGCGGTCGGCGTGTATTTATTCCTCAGGGGCTTGTCTGCGATTTGCACTGAGCGTATGGAACAACTTGTGGGTGAGACGGTTGTGTCTGAGGCGTCTGGAGACGCCGGGTTTCTCACAGGGAGGTAAAACCGGGTTCCCACTGCGCCGGTCACGGCTCTGGGTAGACCCCGTGAAGCATCATTTGGGAGATGCTGTATTTTCCCCTGTAAATGGCTGGAGCTCCTTTAGAAGCTAAAAAAAAAAACCCCAAAAAACCAAGGTTTTTGCCCAAATCCAGCTAGAAACTCACCCAAAGCATGGGTGCGTTTCTGGCTGGTCTAGGCAGTTTTTAGAGAATCGTATTTTTCTGCGTGAGCTGAAGCAGAGACGCAGACACAACCTCAGCCTTTAAGGTTTTTTTCTTCTAGTTTTTCTTTAAGCAAATATCAGTTCTCAAACACAATCAAGTACAAACAAGTAAGTGTAATTAACTCCAACACCAAATTAAGGTGGGGGAAAAAAAAAAAAAAAAAAAAACCAAAATTAATCTGGAAAAGCTGCCCAAATGACCAGATATAAGCTCCCACTTAAAATCTGGCTATGATGGGTTAAAAAAAAAAAAAAAAGCCTTAACAAGTTATTTGCCTGGGGAGAAGAACACTGTTTTGCTGAAGTTTCTAAGTTTGGCAAGAGGATTTGTTGTTTGCTGGTGCGTTTTTGGTTTTCTTGGGTTTTTTTTTCTGAGGAAGCTAGCCTGGTTTTGCAGAGCCAAAGGAGAAATTGAGTCTTTTCATCCCAGTAGCTCCGTTTTGGGGAGCGAGCGTTGGCTGCAAAAGCTCAGGAGGTTATGGAAACATCTCCCAATTACCGGGCAACCTCCGTGGCAATGAACCTTGCCTCACCTGCAATTTTAGGCACCCGTTTGGGCGCTGCTCCCGTGGTGCCGGGTCCCTGCTGCAGCCCCTGGGCTGGGGACATCCCTGGATGCGAAAGACCAACCTGTCCCAAGGGCAGGAAGAGGTGGGGATGGCTTTGCCTGGTTACCGTTGCTGTTTACCCACCCTTTCCAACCGCCCCGTGGCAGAAACGAGTGGAAAAAAAGGCTTCAGCGCTCCTTATAAAACCCGGAGCCAGCAGGCTTGCCAGCCTCGCTAACGCGTCCTCCGTCAAACGTCTCATTCATTCATCCTGCAGCGGGGACGCGCGAAAATGGCATCGTTTTCCCAAAGGCAGAACAGCGACGCGCTTGTCCCTAAAAAAAAAATCCCCACGCTACCCAGCAGCAAGTCACCTGTCAACTACAAGCAAGCTGGAACAGGGCTGATCTTCATGGGACCGAGCATCTCCGCGAGTAAAACTGGGGAGGAGCAAGCCCGAGTGCCAACGAAGGCTGACGGAGTTGTCCTGGCTCCCTGTGAGCCATAAATAACGTGGCCAGGCATGCTGTCCCCTTCCCTCTGGGATGGCATGTCACTGCTCATAGGGATGAGGAAAGTCTGTGGCAGACGATGCTCTGTCCTAATTTTACTTTTTTTTTGGCTCCCAAACCAGCTGCGAGCTGCTGGCACTCTCCACCATCACCCCAAGGGTTTGCCCCCAAAGGTGAGCTTTCCCCTGGTGACGGCGGAGTCCTTCCATCTGAACCTGCTCTCCAAAGCTCAGACAAAAGTATTCTGAGCCTGAGCAGCTCTCACGGGGCTGTTGTATCCTCTTGAGAGCAAGTAGGGTTGAGGCATGTCTAATCCGACCCCCTCCAAATACATGGAACCTCCATAATCCTGTCCCGGTTTCAGGTTGTCTGCTGGCTGAGATGGTCTTGGGGTGAATTTTCAAAGTGGGGATGATTTAGAGCTGGATTGAAGGTGAATATGTTGCAGGCTGTCTGCCTTCCACCAGGTAATGAGGGGTTTTTTTCAGTAAAAAGATGGAGCAGTCAAAATTCCGTTTTTTTCCAGTCTGATAAATGCAATGGGTTAGCAAATGTTCTCAGTCTTAAACACTCGTTTTCTGGCAAATTCTGGATCAGCAGAGGCTTGCTGGGCACAAAAAAACCACTATTTCAGACCATTTCTGGGCATTTTTCCAGCCCAGCAGTTTTGACAGAGTGCTGCTGCCCAGCAAGGTAGACACGTGCCAGGGCAAGGTTTTGTATCCGAGATAAGTGATGCTGGAGGTCAAAGCCCAGCTTTACCTCCATGGGATGCCCCAGTGGACATCAGCTGTTGGGAGACTGGAGGTTGTGTACCAACAAGCTCCTCCTCCTCTTTAGGGATGGATCACAAAGTTTGGATCTTCTTGGTCTACTCGGTGTGTGGTTTTTTTCCTGCTTTATCTAACCCTCGGGGGGTCTCTGGTCCTCCAAACAGAGAGGAGAAGGATGCTTTGTGGGGTCTTGTGCCAGCAGCATCTCGCATGGAGTATGGGTTTTCTCCTGCTGCCGGTGCGGGAGCAGCTCTGGCAGGGAGGTGGTGGTGGGCACCGCAGGGAGATGGACCTCCCCAGTTTTTGCTTCATTTGCAAGGAAAGGGTAGAGGTACTGGCAACTAGGGCAGGTGTTTGGTGAATTACTGTGTTGGTCAGTCCTCCCAGGAAAGTGAAATGCTAGTAGGTGGCCAGCTGTCCCGAAATCATGCCTGGTGTGGGTCAGACATGAAGGTAAAAGCTAAACGAGTTCATTGCCCTCAAACACAAGGCTCCACAGATGCATTACTGTACCTGGGATGGAAACCCAGAAATACAAGAGGAGAACACCTTCTACATTCTTGCCCCTAGCTCCAAGAAGCAATCTCCATCTCTTGCTCCACCAAAACCAGCCAGCACGCCTGTGACACTATCAGCTGTGACCTGGTCTTCTGGCTAACCTCATCTGGGTCCAAAGCTGTCCATCAGCTTCTCCAAATTGCCATTTCCCCCTCCCCAGTTTGTGTGCACACCCCAGAAGGTGAGCTCTGGCAGGACGTTTAGATGATGCCCAGACCAAGGAGGGGACACTCCCGCGTGCCAGCTCACGGTCCAGCTTTTGGGCCATGGTGAACCAGGGTGCTACAACAGCCTTGCAGAGCATCCTGCTCCGCCTTCACCTCCGAAACCTCGCACCAAACGGGCATAGAAATCCCAGCCTGATTCAAAGGAGAGCGCTGGAGCAGAGAGCAACCCGTTGTGGAGCTAACACCAAAGGATTTTTGTGGATCTGAAGCACCGGTTCAGTAATTTGACCTCCTCCTCCGCTCTGCAGCAAGGAGGCTTTGGTGGAGCAGGAACGTGCAGTGATGTACAGAGTACAGCATGTACGCCGCCCGTGCTGACAGCAGCATGTTCTCACTAACTTCTCTGTTGATGTATATTCTCGAGCAAGCTGCCACTAACATCCTTCTTGCTGTGCCACAGAGGAGTGCAAGCCTCCTCAGAAAACATCTGGTCATCTAGTTTTGCCAGCTCTCTGCTCTGCAAGTCCCTGGATCAAATTAGACGCTTGTGTGCTGAATGAAAAGCCATTGTACGTGAAATAAACCCCTGCTGAGGCTTGCGTCTCAGGGCAGGCAGCGGGGATATCTGCGGGGCGCTGACGCTTTGTTTCTCTGGAAGGGTTGATCTGGATGATGCCTTCACAGCAGGAGCACCATTTCGATCAAGATGATGGAGTAACTGGATACCTGGTGGGAGGGATGCTGTCCCTGCACCTACAGCATCATCCTGGCAGCTGGATGAATCCCCCACCAAAAGGAACAAGCGCAGAGGGTGTTCAGGCAACGCTTCCGTGTCCATCATCTCCCATGGGTTGCTGACTCTTGTGATGTTTTGGGGGCTTGGGGTGTATTACGTGGCTTCAGACTGACCTATATGGCTATAGAGATACGAGGTCCTGTATGGAGGCGTGCCTCGGAGGCAGTGGTTTCATCCAGCTGTGCTTTGGGAGCACTGGTTGGGTCAAGGCTGTGCAAGGTGCTGTGCAAACACAGGGTGGGAAATTACCTCTGTCCCCAGGAGCTCCGGGTCCGAAGGACAATACCAAAGAGGTCAATGGCACAAAGAAAAGGGGAAAACACTCCTTTTCCCCCAAAGCTGAGTACTGCCGTATCACAAACTGGTGGCCCACAAGCATCGCAACAAAGTTGGCCGTGAGGTTTTTGAGTGGGGCAGGGTATGGGGCATTTACCGGAGGATGCTGCAGGGGGGTCTAGATGTACAGCAAACAAGGGTCAAATCTTCTTTGGTACTTAACAGCAGGAGCGATTTTTACATAAATGACCCGAAACTCTTTACAGAAATGCCAGTTTGGTCTGTATTCAGCTCGGATGAGGAATACCAGAGAGCCAGGAGGAGGTTTGGGATTTTCCCCCTGTAAGAGGCCAACCCTGGCTGGACTTCACAGGTCATGGGATAGCAGTTGGGATTTTCCTTCCCTACCAAGAGAAGGAACAGGGAGGGGGAAAAAGGCAATTGTCAAGCCCTCCCCAGAAGTTGGGAGAACTTTCCAAAGTGTGTAGGGGGTGGGGGTGGGAAGGGACTCTTAGAGATGCTGTTTCTTTTCCACACTTTAATCTTTTGGGAGGGTGGGGAGGATGCTTCTCCCTTGACAGTACCGGGCAAGAGAGCTATGAAAAACTTCTTTATGACAGAGAAATATGCAGTGTCTTCACTTATAGACAAAAATCCCAGGGTTTTGTGTCGGTGCCCCAAGCTGGGGTGGTGGAGCACGCAGAATGGGCCTGACCTCAGGAGGTTGGGCTGAGCTGCTCCTGGGCATCACATCGCTGGAGATCATGGGTGCCTGAGGTTGCGGAGGGGGTTTTCTAGAGAAGTCCTCTAGAAAGGAGCTCCTGGGTCTGGTGCATAGGAAGAAGGTGAGCAGAGCTATTTGGTGATGCCCAATTTGGGGCATGAGCACTGTGCCCAGAGCTTGAGTGATGCTTCGGGTGCTTCCACCTTTGGGTCATGGCCCACACTGGCTTTTTCTGAGCAGAGTGAGGAGGGTGGCTTCAGCATCCAGAGCAGAGGCAAATCATTTGGGGTGATGGGGGGGGAGGTTATTGTACTCTACACATAGCTACTCTCGCTGCTGGGCTGGCAACCAGGAAAGAGCGAAAGGGAAAGCATCAGGATGTGCATCAGGGACGGAGATTGCCCTCGGGGTTAATGTACGGATCGGATATCAGAGCACCGGACTTGGAAGCAGCGGAGCGAGCTGCCTTTGCAAAGTAAAAACCCTTTTTATATAAAAAGTCCGTTTCCATGTGCTGGCTTCCCATGCGTGCTGCCTGTGTTTTTTGCTGGACTCCACAAGGTGGCACAAGGCAACTGCTCTCTCCAGAAGAGCATCCCTGGGCTGCTCCGGCTCCCCAAATTGCATCTCTCGGCACTGGCTCTGCACCGGCAACTGGTTGGGGGGCTTCAGCTCTCGCCTCCAGCAGAATTGGAAAAATCCTATGCTGGGATTATTCCTTCTTAGCTTAAGCAAGGCTTTGCTGGGTGCCCAGAAAGGACGTGCTGAGCAGGGTGATGTGTGGTATGATACTTTTGTTGTGGGAGCTTGCAAAACAAGCAAGGATTTGGGGCTGGTCACATTTTGACCGCCGCATCCATGCGGGGATACCTCCCCTTCCCCGCGGCTGCTCGTTGGGAGCCTTCTGACATCGGAACACCCCAGGATGAAATCTGAATTACACCGGGAAAAGCTGCAAGAAAGCAAGGCTGGCTCTGGCTGGAGCTTTATCAGAAATGCCAGCGAAGGAGAAAACCACAGCTACAGACGCACGGGAGGCTGGTTTTTCTTCCATGAAAAACCACATGCTTTCTGGCTGGGCTGGGCTAAAAAGTTTCCCTTTTCCCACCAATCCAAGGACCCCGGCAAGACAGCTCTGCCTCTCCCGCTGCTCCCCGCCTTGGTGCTGCTCCTCGGGTCTGGAGTTATCCATGTTGTAGCCTGCCAACTCCGTCGTGCCCTGCGGACCATCCTTCACCCCGCCAGCCAGAGTATTTCTAGGTGGCAGCTGCCCTCTCCAGACCGAGCAAGTCATGCCCTGAAGCTTGAAGTAACCACCAGAAGTTAGACGCTTTGATTTTTATTTTTTCTTTTTATCTCCCTTTGCAACACAAACCCCAGGCTGCCATTTCGAACCCCACCACAGACGCCTTTCCTGCGCCAGCCCGCTCTCATCGTCGCCGTTATTCCCGGGACGAAGCAGGCTTGGAAGCTCAGGTGGGGGGACGGGGCTCATGACTCACCCAAAAAAACCCCACAAAGACAGCCAGACTTTTGGATTTCCCTCCAGCTTGCTCGCTCAGCCTGCCCCAACGGCTGGAGGAAAAGAAAAGCCGCTGATGTTCATTTATTACTGGGTGTAACAAGAGGATGTTGATAAGCAGATGACTTCTCCGAGCATCTCCAGTGAGCGAGATGAGCTGTATCCCACGGACCCAGCACGTCACGGGTAGTGTTTGCGGTTTAGAGAGCTTTGGGGGCTGTTTCATGCCAGCTCACCTCCATCACCTGCTCAGTGCTGTGCAAGTGCTCAGGTCCGCGTTTACCTCTGTGCAGCCGATGCCTTTGGTTGCTGGGGGAGGTGGGTTTAGGTATGGGGAAGCGACGAGGCTTCGGAGAGGTGGCTGGCACTGCACGGGCTAGGAGGCACCCCAAATCTGGCAGAGACAGAGGCCTCTTGCCCTGCCCAGGCGGCTGGGATGGCGGAGGTGCTCGGGAGGAAGATGTGGGCTAGGACCCGGGCTGGGGGACCTCCATGCAGAGCTGGGAGCTTCACGGGGTGATGCTCCGGTGAAGAACCTCATCCCTCTATTCCCACCACCAAGCCCGCGCTGCAGCAGGCTGCTGGTCACGGCGTGGGCTGGCAGAGACAGGAGGGACCGCTGAGCCCAGCTTTGTCCCCCAGCCCCTCCTGCAGCCACCCTGTGCCCCAGCCAGCTCTGCTCAGGCACGACCATCCCTGCCCTGCCCCGCAGCACCGAGCCTCGGGGACGGGTGAGTCTCTGAGGACAGGATGTTGCACTACCACTGCATCCTATATAATATTATATATATATATATATGGTGTCTGCATTCCACTGTGATACAAGTGGCTCCGGCTCCACCCGGGCAAGCAGCACCCCAGCGTGGTTGCCCGCCGGGGCAGGCTGTGAGCGATGGAAAAAGGACAAGGGTTGATGTTGGCTCCGTGGCCTGGAGCAGCAGACGAGCAGGAATGGTGACAAGAGGCACAGGAGCTGGATCCTGGTGTGAACCTGCTCATCAGACGCTTGTTAGATCAGCAGGGAGCAGCCCTCCGGGCTGTCGCATCCCCAGGGATGGCGGGTGCCTGGGCTCCAGGATGCTCCTGCCTTCCCTGCGTCACCCCGGGCAGTGGTGCCAAGCCAAGGTAATGTGGAGAGCACAGGAATTCTGGATTTGGGGAGCAGATAACAGCAAGAAAGATGCTTTCCTCACCCTCCCCCCTCCTCTGCAGCCTCTTCATCTTTGGAAGAACAACTCTACCTTCCCTGTGCCTGCCCGCTCCGAGCCCTGGCAAGCGGCCGCCTTGTCCCAGCGAGGCGAGGGGAGCCAGCAGCACGTTGAAAAGAGGACGGGAATAATGGTGCTCGCTGGCAGTACGAGGCAGGCACGGACACATGGAAACTCATTAGAGAGCAGATCGACCGGCGGCCGACGAGACTCTCCTTACGTGACCTTGCTGGGAGCGCTTGCGTGACGCCAAGGCTGCCGGCTGCCTCCCACCGGTCCTGCCCATCCCTCCAGGGTCACGTCTGGCAAGGAGAAAAGCAAGGTGAGATGCCTTCCAGCTAGAAAAGACAGAGCACATCTCGAAGAAGGAGGGCAACAGAGGGCTGGGACAGCTTCGGGAGGGACCAGGGAGCCTCCTGGAAGCTGGAGCTTCACAATAGAGCCCGGGGCAGGTCGATGGGCTGGAAGCAAGGTGCAGCTCAAAACAAATCCCGTGGCTGGTGCACAAGCCACCCGGCTTGAGAGCGGAGGCGGGTGCTGCCCGAGAGCACAGGAGTGGTGTGGGGACGGCTGCCCAGGCAGGCATGGCCAGGAGGTGCCCAGGGTTGGGTGGCAAAAATGGAGCAGGTCTCCTTCGAGGGGAAAACCATCACAGGGAGCTTCTTCAGGTGCTCTGCTCATGGGTGCAAACCCGAGCCAGGGCAGGTAGCGCAGACAGGGGTAACACAGCCATGTGGTTATGGAGAGGATGGGTTTCAGCTGGACATCGGTGGAGCTGCAGGCCACAGGGCTAAGCCAAAGGCACTGCCCATCCACCTGCACCCAGCCTCGGGGTTCATCTCTTGGGGTCTGCATCTTCATTTCCCTGCCTGCATCTGCCCCGCCGTACGCCTGCCCAAACTTTCTCCAGCCCAAGACTTGCCTTCCTGCTTCATGCCCTTGCTCGGAGCAAAGGCAGCGACATCTCTGAGCAGGAGACACCCGGGCGGCTCTGGGAGTGCCGAAGCGCTGCCTCGCCTCGGAGCAGGTTACTGGGAGGTAACAGAAGAAAAGAGAATTATTAGTTTCAATGTTTACTGCAAATAAATAGATCAATAGTCTGAAAACATCCCGCAGCAGGGGACGTACCTGCAGCCGGTGACTTAGGCGTGATGAGGCAACACAGACCTAACAATTTAGCCCAAAACAACTTCCAGCCTCTACAAATGACAGCTATAAATAAAGCTAATAGGCTGGGAGAGGGAAGGAGAGTTTTGCCATTCGGGCGTCCCGGTGCAGTCAGCAGAGGTGTGCTGAGCTGCTCTGCAGGGGCTGGCCCCGACGTCTGTCCTCCGCCTCCTCCAGCGGGGACACGGCGAGCTGAGCTCTGGTCCGGTTCTCCAGCACTGGCTCTAGGGGTCAAAAATACACTTATTTTCTGCTCAGTGTCTCAAAAAAAGCTGTGTCTCCCTCCTGGTGAGGTGCCAGGTATAGCTGATCTCTGCCCCTCCGTGACACGATGCCCCTTTTGGAGGCTGAGAAAGGTGTCACGTGCAAAGTTTTAGGGTGAAAATTTTATCCACTTCCTAGATTAGACTCACAACTGCTTGGTTGCTGTTTCCAGTGCTTAAACAGCAAAGGCAAAAGGAGATCGACTTTGTTTGTGACCCGATGCCCGGGAACAGCCCTTGGGAAGCAAAACCCAAGTGAGCTCCAGCCCCAGTTCCCGCGCGCCCCAAACCTCCCGTTTGGTGAGGTACGGATGCTCAAGGTAGGCAGGGATTTCCAGAGTGGAAACCATCGTGCCTGGCCTGGGAGCGGTTGTGGTTTAGTCCGTGGGGTCTGCGTTGGGGTCCTCAGCCTTTCTGGGCCCTCAGGGCTTTCGTCATGGAAGATGTTGAGCCCCTTCCTGGTCCTTTGTCCTGTCTGCTGTCTTGGGGGGGTTAGGAAGTAAAACCCATCTGTGATTGCTCGCATGGGCAGCGAACAGGACCTCCGGGAGGGTTTCAGGGGTTTGCCTCTGGTGGGAATGGTCTGCTTTTCCTGTTCCCAGCTACAAAGCCTTTCCCAAGCTGTTTTTAAGTTTGATTTTCCCCCCCCGCCCCCCCTTTTTGACACCTATGGATCTCCGCTGACCTCCAGGGACTCGCCTTTGGTGTCCTTCAGACAAGTCCTTTGCTATCATCTGTTTCATTACACCGTCTCCCCAGTATCATCTCTTGGCAGGGGGGCAATAGCAACGGACAAATATTTGGGGTCGTCGTCGTCTTTGCAGCAATATCAGCCTCTTGCCATGGTAAAGACCCCTCTGGGCTGTAGCAAAGCAGGAACGAGTCCAGCAATGACAACCTGTGCCGTCAGACAGCCTGGAGCAAGCACCCTAGACATGCGTAAGCTGCTTTGTTTCTCAGGTGGTTGGCCTTCTAAAACCATGTTTGTGTCATTTTGGACCCTGCTAATTGTCTGAACAGGAACATCCAGTTAGTGCCCTTACCCGATAACTCTGGTCGTCTTCATGTCTCTGTAGGTGCTCAGGCTGTTTCTAGTGTAACTGGCAAAGGCTCCAGCCCCTTCTACAGCGTTGCTTTCTGTAGGGATAGTGTTAATCCAAGTCCTCGCTGCAGGATGAAATCCTTAATTACATTTAAACTTTAAAGAGGAAAAAAAATTGAAATTGTCAGGATGACCCTCTTGAGCATTTGGTGGGATCTCTTGAGTTTGAGGTCTTCATCACCATCAAAATGGTGTGAAAAAGTCTAGGTTTTATTGCAAACCGGATGGGACTATCCTGGAATAGTGCAGCTGGTCCATCCCCTGCCTTGGGACGAGGTTGCTGTGGCCTAGGCCATGTTCAAACTCTTCGCAAAGACCTCCACCTCTGCCAGCGACGACTGAGGAGTCTTCAGGCTATTCTCGGCTATTGCAATGGAGGGTGTTTGAACGTGTGGGTTTAAAGCCCAGCCCTCTGAGATAGGCTAGGACGTGGTCTCCAGAGGGAAGGGGTAGAAACCTGACCATCCGTGGTCTGGTCTGGCCTCCTTGTGAGGCACTGGGACGGAGAGGGGATCAGCACTCTTGTCGCCAGCTGTAGGGGAGTGGGAATGGACTGGCCTGTCTAAAGGGCAGTCTCCTCCGTCCTAGATCTTGTGATCTGTTGAAGTATTGAACTATTCTTGGCCCAGTCCATCAGCATTCTGTGTTTAAGATGTATCGAACTGTTGGTCTCTGGCATAATTCCTAAATCCATGTTAAAATCAGTAATGAACTTTACCCAGACCCAGGCTCTGACCTTGAAGGTGTTTCTCAAATCACAACTCCCAGACTTCAGGTAAGATTTGTGTGGTCTCCACAGTCCACGTAGTCCGAAACAGTCTTTGTTTTCATCTGTTGCTGCTGGGTTGCAATAGGATGTAATCCATTAAGAGGCCTGTGTCGGAAGTGACTTTGAATTCATGTTGAAGAGATTTGCTCGTGTTTGTTCAGCTACTGTTTACCCTGGTAATTCCTACGAGCTGTAGAGAGTGATGACCTTTGCCAAGTATTTTACCACCTGCCTAAAGGCAAATGCTGGGATTATATTTTTTTAGTCACTGCAGATGATGAGTTCCTACACAACCAAGCTCACCTAGCTCACTAGGGAATTTGATGTTCTGGTGAAAAAATTTAATTTCTAGTGGGAATTCTCCCAGTTAGCTTTTTGTTGGGCTAGTGTCTGGGTTTCTCTTTGTACTAAGGCACTACTCAGTGAATAGAGGTGGTGGCATTAGCTCCTTTTTGAAGATAAGCTGGAAATGGAATAGGGATGGTTCAGTCTTGCTTGTGCTGGTAAAACAAGTGAGGGAAGCGGAAATAATTCCTGACGTGGGAATACAGGGCTGTGAGCGATATGAGGGTGGTATGATGAGCTTGGATCAGGCTTTGGTGCATAGCGTCCTTGGTAGACAATGCAAAGATGCAGCTCTTCTCCCATCAGGCTGACAGTAGGCTTGTGGCACAGTCCATCAAAAATATTATTTGATCCCTATTAGAAAAATTGGGGTAGATAAACGAAGGAAGAGAGCGTGTGTCCTCCTGTGCCGTCATCCAGACTAAAGCTCTGTAACGCTCACATGGTTAGGAAAAACGTCCTTACAGCTTCCACCCTATAAATGATACTCCACAAACTTTGTTTTTTAGTCCTCTGTGATGGTGCTTTTCCAATTACAGCGAATGTCAGAGTATCGTTTTCTGTGATAATTAATGTTGAATGGCCATTTTCTTTAAGCGAGGCCGTTGGGGTTGTTCCAAATGAGATGTGGTCATGGCGTAACATAATAAACAGTCGTATTAATAGATAAAGACCTGTAACGATCCCTCATGGGTCACACACAGAAATAGCAGTGGTATTGTACACCCTTTCCCTGTCCTGCTTGTTCTGCTCCTGGAGTGATGGGGATAACAAGAGGTCTTTGTAAAACTGCCAAGAAGTTGAAGGGAGAAGGAATGCCCTCCCAGACCCAAGAGATCTCATGACTCGGAGATGATTGCAAGGGGGTGGTGAGAGAAGCAGAGACACCCATGCCGGCAGCAAAGGCGTCTTTAGGGTCAGCAGCAATATGTTTGCTGTCTTGTTTGTTGGAGCTGCCCGGCTTTTACTGTGTTCCTGTGAATAAGGGTCTTGTGTTCTCTCTGCCTGCAGCTTCGAGACAGGCTGGTGCTGCTGGTGGATGCTCCTGGTCTGACTCCACCTGGATTTCAGAAACTCCAGTAGCTTGGCTGGGTGCTTTGGATGACCCTATGCTGATAGCAGCCAAAACACCCATGGGAGTTATCCGTGGAGCGAGAAGCAAAGCTGGAGCAGGCTCCATTGTAGATCAACCCACCCCCCGAGCAGCGTTGCAGCAGCTATCCCAATTGGCCTGATGGTTGTTGCGTGCATGGAAAGACTCTGTTTTCAAGGCCAGGTTGGACGGGGCTTTGAGCAACCTGGTCTAGTGGAGGGTGTCCCTGCCCATGGCAGGGGGGTGTTGGAACTAGATGGGCTTTGAAGTCTTTTCCACCCCAAACCATTCTGTGATTGTACGATTCTATGATTCCCACCTCCGAGGCTGTGGGCACACCATGCTGTGCTGGTCGCCCCGACAAGGCGATCCACAACAAAGCACTGCTCGTGCGAGGTGGAAGCAGCATGGCGCGTCCTGTTCCTGCATCCCCGAGTGCCATTTCGCCAGTTCTTACGGTGGCAGCTGCCTGCGTGCACCAGCACCGGTTTTACGTGCAGGGTAGGGGGAACCTCGTGTAGACACATTCTCCCACTGCAGCAGTTGGGGTAGCAGTTTGGAAAATCAGATATTATTATTCTTAAAGAAACCGGTAGGGTGTTTTCTCCTGCATTTGGCCAAGCAGGGTCCTCTGCACCTAGAGATGCCAGGCTGACAATGAGGATGAAGGACTGAGAGTGTTGGCTGGTTTCACTGGAGTGGCATTTGCTATCTTTAGGGGCAACTGAATAGTGTCTTCATCCATCGGTTTTGTGGAACTATGTTTGTAGAGGTTGGGTTTACATCCAGTTATCAGAAAAAGCACTGTAAAATGGACAGCTGGAGAAGGTACAGGCCACTTGTCCCGTATATCAGTTCACAGTTGTCTTACAAAAGATTACCAAGAACTGCAAAGATAACAGCTCATGTGAATATTATTTTTAAAAGAACGGCCCTGCATCTAGAAGGGCACGTTTCTCTTGAAGATGATACCCCAGAAATCCCATTCTTCTATTATTTGGCAAGTCTGAAAATCAGAAATCAAGCCTGAGCTCCATCCGTACCTGGTTTCCTAGGTGAGGCTTAGCTTGTAACACCTCTCTGTCCCATTTTGCCACCCAGGTGCCTGGACCCCCACTTTAACTGGGCTTGAGGTCCAGTTGAGCCTCCAGCTAGTAGGAAACACGTAACTCAACTTGTCCTTTGCGTCCTTGCTCCTAATTTCCACCCCACGCGTGTGTGGTCACTGCAGGAGCTGGTGAACTTCATATACCGTCATCTGGCCCTAGGACATGTGATAGTGTCTGTGTGAGTGGCTCTGGGTTTGTGTTTTTTCTTTCTTTTGCATGAGGTCATAAGACGTGGGAGCCTTTATTTGCGGTTGGATGATGGGGGGAAAGAGCTGTGGGCAGGCGGGTTTGATTGTCCCTCTCAAAGCAGAGGATTGCTGGATGCTGGTGGTTGCTGGCTCTGAACCGCTACAAAATTCAACAAACTGCTTTGAAAGAGGGGAAAAAAAAAAATCCAAAGTCTTTCTTTGCTGGTATGTACACTACCAAGCTGGGCAGGAAGTTTCCCCAAATGGATGCAGTTCCCAGGCCAATGGAATACTTGAAATTTATTCTGTAGAGCCACATCTGGGATGTTTTCTGGCTAAACCAGCACTTTCTGGTGGTACTGGCACTGCTGAGCACTTGCATTTTTCACATTTTCATTGCCTAGCAGGCCACATCTTCCCCATTTTATGCAACCTCCTTACCCTTTCGGAGAAGAAAGTATTAGGATCCGGGTTGTGCAAAGCCCAGCGTTGGAGGTCCTGGCGTGATTGTACCGACAGGCCCTGGAACGGGGTCTGGTTGTGATGTTAATTAACATCTATTGACCTGCTTCACTGTTTGGATTCAGTGGGGCGCGCACGGCTCTCAAATACACTTACGTAAGGAGCAGCTCAACTGATGTCTGGCTCCTGCCAATAAACTAATTGCTTTTGCCAGGACCACATCTCTGCTGGGAGAGGAGCTAGAAATCAATTTCTGGCTTCCAGTGAAGACCGTGCATTCCTGATACCCAGCTCATCTGGAGTCGTCACCTTTCCTGCATAAAACTCATCCAAGTTTGGATTCAAAAAATAATCCCTTTCTGGCTCTGCTCGTAGAGTTTAATCTAACCTTTGTTTCAAGTGAGTTACCAGGGTGGATAATTCCCTGCACCCCATGGGCAAGGCTGAGTAGCAGGGAGGCTGCTCCCACCAAGCAGAATATTTTCCTCTTTGCTCTTGCTGGCTTGCTCCCTGTTTCAATACCTGTCAGGGGGAGGGGAAAAAAAAACCAAAACATGTTTAGTGTCAATATTTGCGCTGACGAAGATGAGAAATGGGTTTCTTCTAATATCCAAGGTGCAGGGAATTCCTGCTTAGACACACAGGGAGTGTTTTACTGAGCAAGAGAGCAGCTTTGGTAGTTGGATTATTGTCATATATATCCCTTTGGGTATGTGATGTGTTTAACATTTTTTTTCTTAAAATTCCTGTCAAACCATCTCTTCTTGCTAACTGTAATTGAGTGGAGCGCAGCGTGCTAATTAAGTTGTTTGCTACAAGCAGAGCTCAGCTTCCCAAATTGCTGCGAGAGAGGTTAGCAAATGTGGGAGGCCAGGCTCTGGCGCGGATGTACGGGGTGTGGGGAGGAAGCCAGATGCTCTTGATTTTTTTCTTTTTTTAATTAATTTATTTTTTTTGCCCCCTTTACAAAGTTGTTGGCGGGGGGTGGGGTGGGAATTGGTTTAAGGAGATCAGACACAGAAGAAAGAGCCAGGGGAGGAAGCAGAGGGGCGCGGAGGGGCAGGACCCACCGTGATGGAGCGGGTGCCCCGGGGGGGCAGGTACAGCTTCCTCCCGGGCCCCTTCCCAAACCCCCCCCGTAACTTAAAAAAAAATTGAAAAATTCCCTTTGATTCTCACACCCCGCATAACACAGGCGGTTTAATCCCGGAGTAAACATCTATCTCCTTTAAGCCCAGCCTGGCGGAGGAGGGCAGGAGCTGCGGGCAGGACCCCGTCCCCTCCAAGGCAGGGCTGAGCCCGCCCGCCCGGCGGAGCGTCCCCGCAGCAGATCGGCTCCGCGCCCGCGCTGCTACCGCCCCTCTCCGCGGGCAGCAGAGCCCGGCAGACCGGCTGCCGCGCTGCCAGGAGCCGGCTGGCCTGCCCGCAGCTCTGCCTGTCTATATGGGCAGCCAGGGAGGTGGGGCTGAGATCCTTCTCCCCCCTCCCCGTCCAGCCCCGTCCCCTCCCGACAGCATCCCGGGATACGGGAGAAGGAAGATTTGGGGTTAGGGAGTAACGGGACCGGCTGCAACCCTCGCCGGGACGAGATGGGGAGGAAGCTGGACCTCTCCAAGCTAACCGATGAAGAGGCCAAGCACGTTTGGGAAGTCGTTCAACGGGATTTTGACCTGCGGAAGAAAGAGGAGGAACGGTTGGAGTGAGTATCTGCTCGGTGGTCCGTGGTCCCCCCCACCCCGGTACGTCCTGCTGCGTGTGGGGTGTGGGAGGAACAGCCAGCACCCAGCTGTCAAAATCGAACCCGGGAAAAATAAGATGACGTTATCAGCGGTGAGGTGATGCGTTCAGGCCGCAAAGGTGCAACCTGGCAGCGACGCAGGTCGGTGTCGCTACGGCGGTTTATGGGGACAAATATCTGGCCCCCGCTCAAGAAATGCCTTTTGTGGGGCTTGAGGCTGGCGTGGCTCTTATGGGGAGACCTTACCTCGGAGCGAAGGATGGCACCTGGCTCCCTTTTGTTTCGTGTGACGACTCTCCTGTGCTTAGGACAGGAAGGGTATTCAGTGGGTCCTGGGAGTCCACAGACTCCTGAGGTATCCGGGAAAAATAACTGAGAGGAGTAGTAAACCTATTGTAGTCGCCTTAAATATGCCATACAGGGAGCTGCGATGTCCTGGGAAAGTTTGAGAGGGCCAGAGATTGGGAAAAAGATTGAAAAATCGCTGGAGCAGCAAAGGGAGGTGCCTTCTAAGTTCTTATAAACGGTGCATGTGACAAAAGTGCTGTTTAAAAAACGCTCGGTCCCATTAGAGTAAATTTTGAGCCTGAGAAAAACTGTGGGGGTTTAGACCCTGTTCACGAACTATTTTGGGTGTTGAACTACACAATTTCTTAACTTTATTAACAATAACTGCAGTGTCCCTGTTCGGGGTCTGGCCAAGTTCTTGTTTTTATCCCAGTGGGATAACCCACGCTCCCAAGGTCGGGTCTAGGCAGTGCTACACCCCCTCTGAGCCCTCCTAGCTCTGAATTTTGTGAGCCAGGATCAGTGCCCATGGCACGACAAGGCTCCGGAGACCGGGACCTCGTTGGCTTCTGTATCAGATCCAAAGGGAAAGGTGAGGCGTGAGAGTCATCCTTCTTCCTTCTTTGTTTTGGATATCTGCAGCTGAGCTGTGGAAACATCTCCCAAAAGCTTGCAGTCCGCGTAAGGCTGTGTGGGAGCCTCTCCGTTTACGCCATTAGCCAGGAGAAGCTCTCAGCCACATATTTTTTAACTTCCTGATTTTTTTAATATTTTTTTTTTTTCTGCCCTCCACGCCCTCTCCCT
>VXBL01009762.1:181833-195212 GCA_013400195.1 Aramus guarauna
AAAAAAAAAGAGAATTGCAGCACGCGGCTTGCAGTTCAAGAGAGGTTTCCAATGCCTTTTTCTCTTCACACCCTCTTGGCTATGGGCACTCCAGCTGGGTTTGGTGTGGCTGGACCAGGGAGGACATCGTCTCCACTGTGGGGAGGTGGACTGTAGTGCTCGTCTCTCGCACTGGGCTCTCCAAGGGTAGACCGGGATACAACAGGGCTTTTAGTTATGTGCCAGACTTGAAGCTTGGGAGTACCCGTCGTCTCAATGCACCTACATCGTACTCCTAAAGCTGGCCATATTCGTAAGGAGCCCGCTGAATTTGGGACTTCGGGTTGTGTTCCTTAGGAGCAGGAAACATTCACCGCACCTTGCCATTTGATGTAGGAAAGAGCATTTTGCCACCTTGACTTTGGACTCGGTCTGGCATTTGTGCTGTTCCCAACATGCTGCTGGGCTTGGTGGTGATCTGGCTGCAGACGTGGGGACCTAGAAAGGAACGGGTCACTGAGAGGTAGAGGAGCCGACTGATAGGAACCAGGAGCCATGCTGGGCTGAGCTGAAGTGCTTTCAAACGCTGGAGTCACCCGGGTGGACCTCAGGGTGCCCTCTGCGGTGCAGGTGCCCTTCATCTTCCTGCGGTGGTCAAAAAAAAATCCGTGAAGGTGCACAGCTGGAAGGGGAAGCACTGAGAGGCCAGATCACAAGATCTTTTGCCAGATCAAGTGCTAAGAGTGGTATCTGCAGTGCTGCCCAGGAATGGCATGCACCCCAAAGAGCTTCTATCCTACAGACCTTCCTCTCCCTTGTCCTAGGGTTACTTTAAGATGTTCCTGTCCCTTTTCCATCCTTTGTCCCCTTTTCTTGTGCCACCTACTGGCCGTGATGTAGTATGCAAAAAAATTAAAAAAAAAAAAATAAAAAAAAAATCGGGATGTATTTCTAATCTGGACTTTTTCACCCCATATAAGAAGCATGACCTCACCTACAGATGCGTTGGCGTGACCACCGCAGTGGGGACTCACCGCCCCCAGGGACGGGGTGCAGGAGCTGCCCATACACAACGTGCCGTTGTCTCCCCTCCAGGCGAATGCCAGCTCCTCGCCAGCGGTGGCATTGGGGACGACAGCGATGACAAAGACGATGTCCTTCGTGGAGCTGAAGCAGAGTGCTACAGCAGGGTAAGGTTTTGTTCTGGGTCCCCTCCTGCCTCGCTCTGTGCCCTCAGCTGCTGCTGGGCTGCCTCGGGTGGTGGTGGCGGCGGTGGCGGTGGTGGTGGCTTTCTGTGCCACATTCAAAACGGGGCCTTTCTCTCCATTTTCCTTCTCTGAGATGAGCCCCTCTCCTAGTTTGCATAAAACCAACCAAGTCAGTAAAATCACAAATACTTATTCTCTAGAAAAAAAAAAAAACAACACTCTTGACACTCAGGAAGTCCCTAATTACCATAAGAGTCCCAACTCCTACCTGTGTAGTGAGAACCCACCTGGGTTTTTACTAGAAGAGATACCTGGTAGCGTAGCAAAGCACAGCTGGCTTCACGATCGAGTTGTCCCCTGGGTTTTTCTGGGACCGTGTGTAAGGATTGAAATGCAGATTAAGAAGCCTGACGGGAAATGTATTTATCCCTGCAGCATGGCCGAAATCTGCTGGTGTGTTTGAAATGCTGGTATGGTTACATACACGCTGTTACGTACCCACCATCTCAGCCTGCGGCTGTGGGTATGTGCTGTGTTGAAGCTTCATTTTGATCTGCTTCTGAAGTTTTAGAGCATTGTCCGAGCTGCTCCTGCCCCAAGGCAGCTGATGGCATCCCAAATATCTGGGGAGATCTGCCCACAGCATCCTTTTTCTGAAGACACGGAGATGCTTCCAGACTTGAAAGCATCTCCTGGACATCTCTCTGAGCTGTAACCTGGCTCAGCTTTCCCGTAGTGCCTCTATAAACCCGGACAGAGCTTCTTACTGTCTGCTGGTAGCCACAGTCCTGATCCAGAGGCTGTGGAAATCAGGAACCCGCTTTTCCTTGACTCCAGCATAAGCACCCGCTGCCCTATATACCTGGCTCCTTGCAAGCAGGACGACACCGGATCCGAATTTTCTCTGCAAAAAGCAGGAGCCTTGCTTTGAGCCGGGCAGCCTCAGGCAAACGAAGGAGACAAGGGCTCTCCCTCCCCCTTTCTTCAAGGTCACCTGTGGTTTACGGTGAATTCTCCTTTCTTGCACTTCCTATGCTAAGATGCGCAAGACAAAGCGCCTGCTGTCTGTCCATCCCTTTGATTTTGAACTGGACTCGGAGTACTCTGCTCAGTCTCGCCGCCAGTCTGTCCAGCTCTCTCCAGCGGCCAGCAGCCCGGATGCTTTCCAGGTACTGGAAGAGTGCTGAGGGGGGGTGTTGTTTTCCTCTCTTCTTCCTCCTTTCTACCTCTGCTACCTCCTCCTGCTGCTGGTTTGAGAGGTGACGGTGCCCATCCTCGCTTCTCGTAGCCCTGCTTGCTGTCTCCTCCCATTCCAAGTCCTTTGCCTCAGGCTGAGTCAGGAGTAGGACATCTGACTGAAGCGAAGACGAGCGCTAAGATGAGGTAGCAAGAAGCTCTCCGCAGACGACAATTTTTCTTGCGTTGTCCCCAGGCGATGGGACACCCTAGTTTCCAGCGAGCTTTTGGAGGTGCAGTGCTCAAGGGATGAAATCAAAGCAGGCTCCTCTCCCATCATCCCGTCTTCTAATGATACTGTGATACTTAAACTCTACTCCTGGGTAGAAGCAGGATGTGCTGAGATGCGTAGCAAAGGCTTAAAGGAAATAATTCACGCCATTCCACATAAATTGATAAGAATTTGGGGTAAGCGAGTAGATTAACTCTTTATCTAAGCCCATCCTCATGCAGCAGGTTTCAACTTGAGTCTAGGGAGGACCGGACTCTGTTGAGATCATCCCAGTTGGGTTTATTGGTTGAGGATTATTTGAGGGGCAGCCCGAAAAAGCGAAAGGGCGTGGTGATTGAAAAGACCGGAGCTTTTTGCAGCCTAGCAGAAGGGACTCTGCCTAGTTCTTGTAAAAACTAAGAGTGCCCCCTGGTAGTGAGGAGAAGTATTGCTCAGGGTCCGTCAGCAGGATGAATAAGGCTTTACAATGGATTATTAGGCGTGGGCATTAAAAAGAAGTCAGTCGATGCGTGTGTTGGAGGATAAAGCTGGGAGCTGTTAGCGAAGGTCGGGAGAGGCAGGGGGTCCTCCCGGACGGCTGCTCAGCAGCAATCCGCATCTCTCAGCCCTTCCCAGATTTCCCCAACTCACCCGAAGATGCCTCGCAGAAGGAATCCAGGATCACGGAGGCGGATCTGGTCTTCCACCACGTCTTGCAGGAACAGGGACCGGGCGTGAGCCCTCCGGAGCAGCACTTCAGCACAGAGCTTCGGCTCACCCTCAATTCACGGAGAAGGAGCCTGGAAAGAAATGTAAAACCTGGTAGGTGTCTCCGGCCAGGCTCCTCTTGTACCTTGGGGAAAAGTGGCTGCAAGAGTTGGAACAAAATGAAAACATCTTTGATTTTTTTTTTATTTTATTTTTTTTAACAACCACAAAGCCACTGAAAGGCTGGAGTGTCAAGGCAAAATATCCATCTGCAAAAGTGATTTTCCCCCCTCCTCCATGAGAGAATCAGCTTGAAATTATTTGGTTGTAATGGGCTGGTCTTGTCCCCAACAAACAAGCACTGGGGGTTGCTAAGTAGCACCCGGGCAGGGTGCACCGGCAAGCTGCGGGATCGGTGGTTTCATGAGCCTGTAAAAACCCCTGGCAGACGCCGGTGCAGAATTTGCCTTTTATTACTGTTGTTTTTCCTGCTGCGAGAGCAGAGCCGGGAGGGTTGGGTACCGGCTTGTGCACATGCAACTGTCGGATACACGTATCCTGCTGGGTCTCCAACTGCTTGGTTGTGTTTTCAAGAGCTTGATTTTCAGGGCACTAGGAAACACTGGATAAACCTTACTGTGGGCTATTTAAATTGCTGCTCCGAGCCCCTCTGGAGCAGCCCCTCCACCACCCCCAGCTCGTTAATTCCATTTTCTCTCATTGTTTTTGTCTCATTTGAAATTCTCCTCTAAAAAGGAGAAATTCCCCTCTCTTTAAATGCTCTATCCTAGACTGGTACCTCTCTAACCCGAGATAAACGTCTTCCAGCACCTGAGCAAAGCATGAAGGGCAGTGTCCAAACCCGTGCTCCAACAAAACTGGGAAGGCAATAGCAGTTTTTGGTGAGGGACCTGGCTGTGCGGGGCATGGGACAGTAAGGATGATGCTCCTTGTGCCCACCGCTGCCCCAGGACCACTGCGTGGGCACAGCGGATGGAGCTGCAGCCTGGTCCAGCGCAGCCATCCTTACCCTCGGTCTCTCTTGTAGAAGCATCTCCTGCCCGAGGATAAATCCGGAGAATCTAGGAGATTCACAGAAAGGTGTGATCTGGAGAAATGCCTCACTATTTGCTTGTCTTAGGGACGGGGCCCGATGTCCGGGAAGGAACTCAAAGGTGTGAATTTCTTATACCTTTGTGCTGAAGCCTTCTCTCTCCAAAGGCAGCCCCTGGAGCGAGCAGCCCCGGTCCCGGTACTCGGCAGATATGGACACCTCTGATGAGGACGTGAAGGGAGCCCAGTTCCCTGCCTACCCGCCCCATCCCGTGAAACGCCGGAACAGAGCCTCCTCCCAGGAGAACGCCAGCCACTCCGGGAATCAGGTACCAAACAGCCCTCGAGCCTCTTGTGAGACCAAGTCCGTGGCCAAGACTCTCGTGCCATGAACAGCGCTTGTTATCTGCGAGGTGCAGGATGGTTCGGAGGAGAAGAGGAGCAGTGGTGGCAAACCAAGGTAGTCTCCCAGCCAAGGATGCACAGGGGTGGTTTGGCACTTCCCATGTGCGGGTCCAAGAGGGAGCAGAGTGGATCCCAGACTCGAGATCCCTCTCTCCTTCTCTTCAGCTCAGGAACCGAAGCAGTCGGGAGCGTAGCCGCTTTGCATTGCCAGAGCAACGCAGCGAGCCCGTGGGATGACCTGGGAGCTGGCTCATCTTTGCATCATGCCACGGTTGCGTGGCACCAGCAAGATGAATGCCCAGGCCGCGTCCTGCCCTCCGTGTTGTGTGGGACCTGCCAAGGTGGTCATGAAATGAGGAGGGCTGAGACCCAGGAGGGTGTCAAAGGCTCCTTCGTTCGGTGAGGGAGAACAGACTTTTCTCTGCACCGTTAGGACGATGCAGAAGTGCTCTGGAGCTCTCTGCTTCCTCTCCCAGGCTCTCCTTCCAGCCCTCCCACTCTCGCACCCATGGCAAAGAGAAGATCAGGCACTGGCGCTTCCCTCTGCCCGTGCTGCTGTCGCAGTAACGAACCTGCCTTCACTGCTGTTAATTTTCCAGCCTGTCCTCGTGAAACTGCAAGTTACCTGTGGTTTTCTGTGTCCCCAAAAAGACTTTCTTCAATTGAATGTGCCGGTGCTTTATGATCAGGCGGAGGTTTGGAGAGGGATATTTAATAAGCATCAAGATCCTTCTTTTTCCTTTGCAGCGTGTAGTGTTCCTGCCCCGGTAGGACTGGGTCGGGACGACCTGTCACGTATCTCTTCTGAATGATGGTAATAGGGGGAACAGCCTAGAGAAGGGCGTCAAAAAGGCTGCGAGCTTCTGTTTTAATTGTCAAGTGAGGACCTGCAGTTCCTGATGCCACCTTTGCAAATGGTGGGCGGTGAGAACGGTAAAGCGTCCCTCAGGCCTCTTGAGAAGCAAAATGCAGGGTGGTGTTTGGCCACAGATACACGGGGAGAGCCAGATGCCAGGCTCTGCTCACAGCTGGTAATTTTGCACATCCTGGACACATCCTGGACCCCCCTTTGAGTAATCGGTGGGGGGGGGCTGTAACCACAGCCGTCCCTTGGCACCACACTTTGCGTGCCTCTGTAGGGAAACCTTTCCTTAGCCTTTTACTTCTCTCAGCACATGTTTTAATTAGTAAACGCCATTCCTTTTTCAGCCAGCAGTAAATGGAAGAACCCTGGACTGGGTGTCCTTAATGAGGCCACGGTACGTTAGGCATGAAATGTGCACTGTGCTTTGCAGTGGGGAAATGGGGCCAAATTCCTACCAAGGCTTCCGATGACTTCCTCCATCAGCTGGGCAAGCTCTCGCCTCAGGGCGGTCTGGCGTGCTTTGTGGTTTGCTCCCTCACGCCAGTACGAAGGCTGCTGTGGAGCCTCGCCACTCTAATGATTACGAGGCACCTTCTCACTCCCAATTTAACCCCATTTGCTCTTATGGCAACATCATTCATTAGCTTAAATAGCTCTTCATCCTTCCTGTCCTTTCGTGCTGCTGATGTGTTTACAGCTAGCAACCATCCTCCCGCCGAGCCTTCTCCTTGCCCAGCAGGAAGAGACCCGGCTGTGTGCTGGACCATTAACTTCAGAGTGATGCACGCGTGCGTTGCCGTCCCCGTTGGCCAAGGAGAGGCCAGGTACAAGCCCGAAGAAGAGAGGAAGCAAGAACATCCAGGTTTCGGTGCTAGCTGACTCTGGGGTATTGGCAGAGCTGGAAGAGGTTCAGAAGAGGCTGGTGTCCATCCTCTCGCCCTGAGGTTGGAGGAGATGGAGGGGCTGAGGCTGGCAGGAAGGCAAAGGCGGGTCAGGAGGGATCTGGGACAGCGAGCAGCAGGCTGCATTCTCCCGAGCAGTGAAGCAGTGGCTCTTGAGCTGCTCACAGGCACTTCCAGGGTACGGCACAGCCATAGCCTGGCTTCAAAAGCGCTGTTTTCCTGGTAGACACCTCGTTGGCATCTGAAGGTTTCAAGAGGTGGAGAGCTCAGTTCTTTGCCCTGGGTCACTTTGACCCCACAGATGAAAACCCTCTTTCCTAAAACTACCTTGGGGGTAAGTTCATCAAAATTTGTCTGATCCGAAAATCACTTTTGCTTTAATTGTGGAGAGGATGAACATAAGGGACTTAACTTTTCTAGTAACAAAAGCAGAGGCTGTTCCTTAGCCCTCTGACTCCAGGAGCTGAAGGTGCTAGAACAAAATTTAAAACAAAAAACACTGCTAAAAGTGCTCTTAAACCTGAGAAGACACAGAAAGAAGCCCTGAATTGGTAACTGTGCAGGTCTTTGCCTTTAGGTCTTTAGAAGCCAGGTAGGAACCAGGACTAAGCCACAAGGAATAGCACTGATTTACCAAGTCTCTCCCCAAAAGCCACTCTGCTGTACCTCAGGAGAGCTTAGTGGTCCTGGATTCCCAAAGTTTTGATGCCATCTGGCTCCTCTTCTTTACATAAAGCTTCTGTTAGAGGTCTTGGGTGTTTGAGAGTCTGGAGGCAGCACCTCTGCTAGAGTAACCTGCCGTCACTCCCCAGCAGCAAGTCCCAGTTTTATGTCCTGCCTGATGTCCTGCCTATGCTCTGTGGCGTAAGATTCTTTGCGTTAAACGCGCTAATACAGAGCAGCATTTCCCAGCCTTCGTCGCGGGGACAGCAGCGCAGGGCGGTCCAGCCCCTGATGAGGATGCACCCTGCTGAGGTGACCACTGTGCGTTAAAACCAGCCTTGCTTGGGAAGGATGACCGACAGCAAGCCCTTCAGCTCCTATCCTCGTAGCCCATCGCCGGCAAACCACGCATTGCGCTCTGACCTCTGCCAGCCTCCGTGTTACGAAGGCACGGTAGCGCCCGGGTGCTCAATTGGTCACCATCTCTTCCTCTGAAGCTGGTGGCCCATCACAGGCTTCTCATTATCACTGGGAGTGATGCAAGAGTCAGGCCTTCAACAGTGCTGAGAAACCACTTAGAGATGGGTTGGATTGCTTCCTGCCTGTGGGTTTAATGCCGCTTAAAGATGCATTCGGTTTGGGACAGTAATTACGGCGCTCTGCTCTTCGGAGTGTCAGGGGTTTATATTCATCTTCCCTTAAGCAGATGCAATCTCTCCAAGCTGTTGTGAGGATCTAATTAATCGAACACCAGGAAGCACAAAAACTAAGTGAGAGGATGGAAATGGTCTAAAAACAAAGCCGAGCCCTCGCATCTCTTTGTTAGTGCATTTGCTTACTGCATTTGCTGCTTGTTCCCCTTTGAATGGGAGGCAGCCACTCAGAACAGGAGTGATGTGGGAGGTCGTGTTTTATCCGTATAAAACGGGCAATATTTCTCATCATTTGTGGTTTATTTGTTTGGATCAAAAGAGAAAGACTTTTTTTTTAAAAAAAAAAAAAAGAAAGAAAGCAAAGCTTCAATTTCTAAAAGGGAAAAAAAAGCCAAGCTTCCTTTTATGTCTTCAGTGATTTAACCACAAAAATTTGTCTTGGCTCTTGAGCATAGAAAGCGACTTCACTTTGATTTTCAGGATTTTGTCTCTCCTCTCCATGCCGCTTTTTTTCCTGTTGGATGAGTGAGGGAGAAAGGAGGGGCAAGCATCTTGGTAAAGCGATGTATGCAGAAGTCAGAAAATTTCAAAGTGTGTTGGGGGAAAACTTTCAGGTTTAGATTTTCTACCTGGAATTTTTTGTGGGAAATACTTTCTTCCCTCTTCCTTTCCCGCGCTGTATTGGCAGGGGGTGTGTGATGGGGTGGCATCTGCTTGAAAAACATTTTGGTAGGAAGAGAAAACCACCGTTGACTTGAATTTGGGGCAGCGTGCGAATGATGGCAAGATAGACGGCTTCGTTACAGCCTGGTGCTTCTGTCCGGGCAAGGGGCACGACGGGGCCGGTGACGCGGTCTTACATTCATTGCGTCAAAGTCACCGATGCTTTGGTGGGAATCGTGGTGTGCTGGGTACTCGGCATCGCTTTGGGTTTTCCAGATTTGAGCGGAGGCCGTGTGCCTCCTGGAGCTCGTCGGGGTACCTGGGGCCTTTTTTTTAAAGATGTTATTTTTTTAATGTCTTTTAACTCAGCCCACGGTGGTGGTATCTTGCTGCTTGCTTTCTTCTGCTGGTTGCACTGGCTTCTCACTGTCCTGGAAGCGGTGGCTGGTCTGTTCTCCACTCCTTCTCTCTCTCTCTCTTTCTCTCTCCTTTCCTCTAGATTCATGAGCTCAACAAACGCATGTCAGCAATCGAACGCGTGCTGAACCGCTTGGAGGAAAAAATCCTGGCGCGCTCTGACGAGGTAACCGGGCACAGCCAGGGCACTCTCTCTGCTGGTGCCTTCCCCTTTGTCATCGCGGGGGCTTCTCTGGAACGGACGGCATTGCAGGGTAGACAAAACAGCTCAGGTTGTTTGATTTTAATTCTCTGTTTTGGCTTTGGAGGCTCTTCTCTAGTTGCAGGTGCCGCAGTGCCTTAGCAAACGTTGCATGGCAGGACAGGCGCAGAAGGGAATTTAACCCGTGGCATTTAGACCCCCCCCCCGTGCAAGGTTGTGCCTTCCCTGCGCCTTCTGCACAAGGAAAATGGGGTTTCAGGTTGGTGCTCTACGAAATGCCGGTCTCAGGAGTATTGTTAGGTGGGTGTCGGTACATCCGCAGAGCTGTGACAGCTCATTGGAAATCATGCGAGAATCAATTAGTCCAGATGGGGAAGTGACCTGGTCGCTGTGAACGTGAGATCTGAGTCAAGGAGGATTGCTGTATCTCTTCTGAGCTGCCCTTCTCTTGCCATGCCATCAAGCTTGGAAGAAAACAGCTAAATTAAGTTAAAGCTGGGCAGCAATGTAGAATCTGTGAATACTTAGGTCGCTTAACATCGATTTTGGGTTTCTAATTTTAGACCGTGCACTCTTCCTTTGCGCGAGCCGTCATCGTGAGTTTCTCTGGCGGCTGATGGCTTGGTAGAATGGACGGTGATAATTACAGAGAAGTCCCCTAGGCATAGACAAAACAACGCAAAATCATCTTTTTTTTTTTTTTCTTTCTTTCTAAAATTCATAATGAGGCCGGGTTTGTAATCGTTCAGTGTGTCTGTCAGTAAATCCGACCACGGGAGCAGGAGATGCGCACGTTTGCAGGTTCCCACGCTTTATTTCCGTGCCTAGGGCAGATCGGAGTGGAGGCAACGGGTCTAAACTGCTGCGGGACAGGTTGAGGTTAAATATTAAGCAAAGCCTTCTAGCAGAAAGGATAGCGGAGCCCGGGAATAGGTTGCCTGGGAGAAAGATTGCCTGTTGCAGATGCCCTTGTTCGAGGTCGTTAAGAACAGCTTAGACAAAAACCCACCAGGTATGACACAGGTAATTGTAGTCCCGTCTTAACGCAAAGGGCAGCGAGTTCAGTAACTTCTGGAGATCCCTTCCAGTGCCTGGGAGTTTAATAGGATTCGTCTCCAGGGACCATGAATTGCAACCTAATAACTGGGCTGGGTGGAAATATGCCACCGATCCTAGAGGAAAATTTGCTGTGTCTTTTCTCGTGGCAAATTAGATTACCTAGAGGCTCCGAAAGCTGCCTTGGGGAGTGATGGTTCATGTCACCCCTTCTGCCAGCCTGGTGGAGCGTGTCTTTGGGCCACTGTGATCTCTGCCCTCCGTCCCTAATGAAAACACAGTGATTTTAGGCCCCCAAAACCCCCATGCAAACCTTTTTAAGGGCCGGGGGGGGAAAGGCAATTTTCCACAGGGGAAAAACAAGCAAGTTCGGGGCGGGGGGGCACGGTGTTGGGGAAATGGGAATGGAGGTTCTTTTAGATCAAGGGTTTGTACTCCTCAGCACGGAGCTGGAGTGCAGCTCGCTGGGCTGGGCTGCTTCCTTGGGTGGTCTGACCGCCCCTCGTGAAAATGGGTAGGGAGAGAGGGCTCAAAGTCCTCTTTGCCAAGTCCATCCATGGTCACACTCCTCAAGCTGCTCTTCTGGCCAGTCTCGATGAGTGTGTCTGGACCTGGGCATCCCCCATTGTCCACCACAGGAGAGACTCACACAACTCCCTTCTTCTGCTCCTTCAGTCTCCGGCCCCAGCGTCCCAACTTGATCCCGATGCTGAGGAGGAGGAGTTGAAGAGGAAGCTGGAGGAGTTAGCCAGCAACATCAGCGACAAAGAAATCTCTTCTGGAGAGGAGGAGCGTGAAGAAGAGAAGAGAGTGAAGAAACCAGCGATTAGTTCCTCCAGTGATGACATGGCCAGAGATGCTCAAAAGGTAATTTGTGCGGAGCTCTGGGCTCCATCTGTGGTTCCTTCTGCTTTCAGTGGCTTACAGCTTACACCGCGGTAATGCATCAGGGAGCTTTTGTCAGGCACCTGCTTGAAATGTCTCTTCCAGACCTGTCAGTGCTCCTGTGCTAGGCAAGGGTCTCCCAAAATCCCTGGTCCCCCTTTCAGTCTGCTAGGTCAGCATTTCCTGTACTTACAGCACTCTGCTGGCTCCTGTCCCCTGCTCGGTGGTGGGTGATCCATGGGGACATGGGTCAGGGAGAGGAGGAGGGATCACAGAGTCTGTGCAGCTCCGTTCCCGTCAGCCCAGAGGGTCCCTCACCCCCACGGCCCACTGCGGCTCTGACTTATCCCCCAGCCTGTTGGCTGCATTTCATACAACCACGGAATGGTTTGGGTGGGAAGGGACCTCCCAGCCCACCCGGTCCCACCCCTGCCGTGGGCAGGGACACCCTCCACTAGCCCAGGTTGCCCAAAGCCCCATCCAACCTGGCCTTGAACACTGCCAGGGAGCCAGGGGCAGCCACAGCTTCTCTGGGCACCCTGGGCCAGGGCCTCAGCACCCTCACAGGGAAGGATTTCTGCCTCACATCTCATCTCCATCTCCCCTCCTGCGGCTTCAGGCCGTTCCCCTTGTCCTTTCGGAGATCTGCTTTTTCCCCGTGCATCCCCGCGGCAGGGCTGGAGGGTTTCTCGTTGGCGTGCAGCCTTGCAGGGCAGAATTGCTTCCCCGGCTGGATCTGCGAGAGCGGACGGAGGTGCTGGACCACATCCCCCTCTCATCCCCCAGCCGGGTGACAGCGTTGGAGACGAGCAGCTGACGACAGCCCAGGTGCCTCAGGGAGATCTTGTGTGTCTCCAGTTGTGCAGAGCTTCCCGAGACAGTCCCGTTAGCACAAAATGGAGAGGTCAGCGTTCCTTCTCGGGTCTCTAATGGCTTATTTGTTCATCCCCTCCCCTCCGCCTTGGCAGTGGACGGGGTACGTGTGCGTTCGCTCCGGTACGTCTGTCGCTGGCGAGCGTGGCAAAGGAAGCCGGGGGGGACCGCGCTGTCCCTCTCCTCTCCCGCAAAGCTCCTTTCATCCGAGGTTGTGGAGCCTTTCATGGAGCAAGAAACTGTTGTCAGGACGGCTTCTTTCACGCTTTTGGGTACCGTTTGCTGTGCTCTTACGGACACTGGATCGGCGGTGCGCTGCATCCTTACCGACAGCCTCCTTTACTGCGTCCCTTTTCCTAAAAGCTGCTTTTTAGATGGCTGCTGCAGCTAGACTTCACTACCACTCATCGGCTGAAGGATGTGCATCTTCTTATTAACCTTTTCCAGTGAATGGGAGCGCAGGGGATAAGTGGGGACTCAGCAAGCCCGGGTAGCTTAACTCCTGCGTGAGCTGCTCGTCTGCAGCAGACAGAGGCTCAACCCCTGATCTGTGCTCAGGAACAGGGAGATGTTAGCGGGGTACCGATGCCAACTGCTTCGTTCTCATAAAAAGAAGCCCGGATTCTCCAGATTTGCTACTTTCTTTGCCCAAACCCCAGCCACGGAGCAGGGAGGATACAGGCACGGTGGTTGTCTCTCAGCGGGGTCGTGCAGGCAGGAGCTAGGCGACAAGCGAAGAGAGACCCAGCTGGGTTGCAACAGCTCAAGCAGAACCAAATCTGAGAAGTGAAACAAAATTCAGCTTTTTTTTTTTTTGCTTTGCGGGATTGAGTTAGAAATGCCTGCAAGTGAGGTAGGTGGACCAGCCCTGGTTAGAGGCTACATCAGCGTGGATTTTTCAACAGCAACTTTCCTTATACCAGGTTCAGGCTTGGATTTTGCGTGACTCTGGGTACGTTTTTATGCCAGTCTCCTCTCGAGTCAGGAGAAAGTCCTTCTAACTGGGGAACACCGGGATGAAAGCAGACACTCCTAATGGAAAATGTGAAGAAAAAAAACCCCAAAAACAACCTCTGCTGCGCCGTGAAGGCACCATAAAATGATAAAAATATCAGCTGGACTGAGTTAGCTGGTTCTCTGCAGAACGGCTTACCTGGAAATACGTGTGGTTGTAAACACAACCGTTTGTCGCCAGTGCCTGTATCTCCCCCATCTCCTTGGTTTCTAGGAAATTATCAGCTGAGAGAGGGATGATGCCTTTCTTCAGTCTATTTTTCCACGTGCTTAGTGCCTTATCAAGCGAAAGGCAGCACTTAGCAGCGTTATTGCCACCAGTGCTCCTCGGGGTGGCAAAGGGACGTTAGTCCCAAGTTCTGGTGGTGTGGCAATACAATAATTTT
>VXBL01009766.1:0-18947 GCA_013400195.1 Aramus guarauna
TTGTTTTGTTTTGTTTTTCCCTAATGTAAAGGTATTTCTAGTCTATGTGTGGTAAATATTATTACCCGCTTGCCTGACTTCCACAGTGCCATGTATAGAAATGTGTTCCATGGAAGAAAAAGATAGGTGTTCACTAACTAGGACATATCTTCTTTAAAGATAGATTTGCCTGCAACAATTCATTTGAAGGTGAACAGTCAATATATGGAAATTATGATTTTAAAAAGTAGACATCTCAGTCATTTTGTTATCGTTTGATCAACTTTGTGAGGTCTTCAATTTTAGGGTGGTTTTTTTGTTCCCATCAATTACAATCTATTAATCAAGTTTGAAAAATACTGGCATATGCATACAAAAGAAAGATTTTAAAGAAACCATGGTATTCTAGGTTGTTATCTTTGCTCTGAAGACCAGATAGACTTTAATAACATGAAATGTTATTCATTTTCTGTTTACTTCAACTTTCTCTCAAGCTCTATAACCAGCAGTTTGCAGTGCATTTTTGAAGGGAGAAAAGAGAAGTAGAAAAGGGTGCTCACTGTTCAATAATGAACAGGCTAATTTTAATTTGCTATCCAGGCTAAGTAGGTTTTAGTCTGAAATGTTTTAGTCTGGCTTACTAAATAAATAAATCACCTGTTAAATATTTTTTTCTGTTGAAGTCCCCCTGGGAGACACTTTCCTGTATGGAATAAAAAGTGTGTTTCTAACAGCGAAACAGTCTTTCCTTTTTTGAACAATGATGAATAACAAATATATAGCAATGTTTGGTAAGGTGGAGGAGAAATTCAACGTCCCAGAACCTTTCAGAAAGAGACCACTAACTCTGTCATTGTGCTGCCCCTTCTGTATGACAATGTCAGTGATCCAGGTGGGACTTCAAAAAGAGCCCCAAATGCTCACAGATATACAGGTGTTTCCTTAGAAGTCTCACCTAGATAGCCTAGCTCTTTTTTTTTTTTTTTTTTTAAATGCTGCTTGCTAGCCCATTTCATGAAGCATGAAAAAACAGGAAAAAGATGAATGATATGATATATACGAGTTTCGAACCAGAAGGTTATCAACTTAACTGCATTGATCAGAGACACACGGGACAGTAGCTAGGAGGATATCTAATAAGCAAAGGGGTTTAAAAAATGGTAAGTATACATGGAAAAAATATAACTTGATAATTTAGGGAGCTAAAACCAAACAATTTAGTTATAATGCAGCTGAAGAAAGAAAATGTAGAAAAATAATCACAGGAACACAGGAATAAAAAATATGAATGAATATCTGTGAGATATGCTTACAGGAGAAAAACTAACCTAACTTAACCTTAATGACTGATTTTAGAACACCAGGTGACTAGCTGGTTCTACTCTAAGCTGTATGCCATATCAATTGCAGCTGAGGGAAGCTAAAAGGTTGAAAAAGTGAGAAGAATGTGGTACTCAGATGAGGGAGTGTATTAAAATCTTGTATTTATAATGCCAACACATCTTGCTAGCCACTTTTCTTTGTTTCTGTACCTAAGCAAGGTATAAATTAAAAAAAACTTTCCTCACCTTGAGTTTTAAAGTTAAAAACTTTAAAGAAGCCATGATCAATTTCCCTGTGAGTACATTTCCTAACAAATATACTTTGTTGGTATATAAACCATAAAATTCATCAGCATACAGTTTAGATGGGTGGTACTGAATGTTTTGAAAGCCTTAACTTTTTAATGTGTGACTCCAGCTTATAAATGAACTGTAACACTAAAGTAAAAACTACTTCTGCTTCTGGAATAGCACCGCTTCTAACATTGAGCATATATAGCACTTATAAAAGGGCTCACAGAGGTAGGTGCCTTTGTTTTACTAGTCATCATTACGTAAACTCACAAAGGCCAATGAAGATGAAGATAAAATGCATGAACGTAAACTTGCTTAATCTTGAGAAAGTAGCTGGTGAAAATGAATGGGTAGATGACCTTATTATCTTTTCACAGACAAGCCTCTTGCTAATATTTTTAAATCATTATTTGTTCAGAGTAATTTCAAAGATGATTTTAAAATAGCAGCTGTTTCAACTCTATTTTCAACTCTTTTTCGACAGCTACTCACTATTTGCTTCAATGGAAAGCCAGGAGCCGTATTTTGTTGAAATTGGACCTACATGATCTGAATATTTCCAGTTTATCAAATGTTATCTAAACTCTTTGCCACTCTGGGCCTCACAACTTCTCTTCTTGCCTCAGCAAGCTTCTTGAAAAGGCACATGGGAGAGTACACTTGATCTACATAAGAACTTAGCTCTGGATATAGCAGAACAGGCTATACACAGGTCATCCAGCATCTTGCCTTAGAATCAGACAGTACTAACACCACGGGTTGATTATACATTACTGAGCACGAGAGCAGGCCAAGCACAGAAATTTCCACAGAAATTTCACCCTGCTCTCAGTCAGGTGAGACTGAGGTGACATGTTCTTACTGTGTGAAATATAATGGGGACATAAAAATCAAGCCCTTTATGATTTTTCCCCTATATGACTTAGAGAGCCTCAGTAAATGACTGCAACAAGCAGTGGCATCCATTTAGCCAGTGTCTAAAGGGCCTTGAGTGTGATAGTAATAAGGACTGGCCTGTAACTGGTGGATTGTCCTCCTGGAGCACAGGGCAACCATTTGTCACAAACAAATCTTCATGTCTAATTAGCCACCTGATAAAAAAAGATCTAATTCAACATATTGCCACACTGGTAGAAGAAGAGGGTATTTAACTTAGAGCAATGTTGATTGCGAATGGACTGTTAGGCTTGTGAAAATCAATGAGAATTTAGGAGCCTAAAAAAGAGGTGTAGGTGTCTGAACACTTTAAACTGGCCTTGATAAGCAACTTTAAGGGAAATAACTTCACATTTAGAGTCTTCTGTCCTATAAGGTCTACAAGTCTTTAGTAAATTGAGGCTAATTGTATGTCATATTTGCTTAAAGAGATAAGTATATTAAGCAACCATGAGAACACACATTGGTGGTTCAACAAGGCAGTGAAATTATTAAATTCCTAGCATTTGTCTTAGTTTCAAGATCAACTGGAAAACTGCCGACTGGTGAGAAATGCTATTTCCTGTTCAAAAGGTATAGAAATGAGTTTATTAATGTTACTCTGATGACACACAGGAACTGCAAACCAGGTTTATAGGTACATAATAGCAAAGATTGTACAGACAAAGAAAAAAACCACACCTACTTTTCCTCAGATGGCTCACAATATGGATTGTAGAGAATATACAATGAGAGACTATACGACTCCAGAGAAATTAAGGTAATAATTTAGCTACATGAAGATACATCCACTCTTGCAAAACTTAAGTAACTAATCAATCAGAGGTGACATCTGTCAATCCTAGTGAATGTGATGATTGCTAACCTGTAACAGCTGAAGAGGTATTGGAGGTAGTTTTGAGGTTTTGAAGGAGAGTATGGGATTTCATATATTCTGATTCCACATTTTATGTTCATGGAAATCACTAGTACCTAAGGTGGTTGAAAATGCTTTCTTGAGCAAATCCCCGTGTTACATACTCTGGAATACCAGAGGCATTCTATAGTTTTTTGAGGATGTAGGAAAAACAAGGCATTAAGCTGTCAAGAGAACTGACTAATTGGGAAATCAAGAAAAGATAATGATAGGCAAACACTGAAGCTTGGGTGTTAGAAAGCAGACTAGCAGGCAGCAGTCACAGGGAGTGTTTTGCAGTTACAAGATTAGCAAATGCAGAAATGTAAAAGAAAAAATGAGAAGGGGGTAAATATGGTTAGGAAAACTGTTTTAATTGCATATGCACTTACAGTGTCACTGACTAACTGTTATAGGTACTTCTATTTTTACAGCTCTATTCATATACTCAGAGCAGGAATGTAAGTACATAGATATTAAATTGTTGAGATACTATGAATGATAACATGACCCCATGAATCACTGCCAACTAAATTTTGCTCTATTATAGAAATGTTGAATGCATGTTTTGCTGTGCAGCCAGCCCAGTCCAAAAATCTTCATTCCACTCTTCTCGTTAAAAAAGTGACCATATTTTATTAAATACAAGTGTTGCCAAAATAAGTAATTAAATGAAAACTCTCTGTAACTGCAGGATCATTCAGAATCACATTATCAACAAATAGAGAATAATCTTTCACCGGCAGGATTCCTACCTCTGGATTATGGCATATATTACTTTTAAAGGAACAGAAAGAGCAAGCAAATACAAACTTGTGATAACTTGTTCAGGCCATATGTGTGTTAATGCTTCCTAAAACTGATGCTGCAGGCTTGAACACTTATGTAGAAATCTAAAAGGAAAATGCAAAGGAAGAAAAAAGTCTTTAAAAATGAAGTTTAAAAATGGGGAAAATTATTATCCATTTTGAACAGCTGTAGGTGTATATTTTCTGCCTGAAGACAGTGGGAGAGGGTGATTTATTATTTTCTAGTAGTGTACTGCTATGTATTTTTCTTGATCTGGTATTTGCACACATCTATATTGCATATATCATATATACAATCTTGTTAAAATGCAAACATACACATGCATACTTTCTTGTGATGCTAAAAAGATGCTGTACTAGTAAAAAGGTATGTTATTGCTTACTTACCAGAATATAAATGTTGCCTGCAGCGTTGATACTAAATGAGGACTAGCACTTGGAGGTTCACCTCATTCTAAACTAGTATTATTGAGACACTGTACTCTTAATGTCTGTGTGCCTGTGTAATTAAGCATGAGAAAACTAGAAGAAAAGTGTGTCATGTAAACTGTGATATTTTAAAGGTAAATATTGCAGAATTGTATTGGCTTTACATGGTAAGCAGACAATGGCAGCAGTGGGGCTGCAGGGCCCTGTGTGAGGAGGGCCCGGGGCTGCCCGGTGCCGGACACAGCCGGTTCCAGCCGGCTCCAACCCACCCACCGCAGGGCACGGCTGGGCCCCGCAGCCACCATGGCGGCGCCTCAGGGAAAGCCGGGGTAAGAAAGGGCAAAGCGCTGCCCAGCTCCCCTGAGGGGAGAGCGGGAGGAGGAAGTGCTTCAGGTATCAGAGCAGAGATTCTCCTGCAGCCCCAGGAAAAAGCAAGCTGCAGCAGATAACCACACTACAGCCCCTTGAGGACTCCAGGCCAGACCAAGTTGATCCTGAAGGACTGCAGCTGGAGCAGGGGAAGAGTGTGCAGAGGAAGGAGCAGCAGAGAGGAGCTGTTATGGACTGGCTACAACACCCCACTCCCCATCTCTTTGTCCTGCTCAGGGAGGGGAGAGGAGGCAGAGGAATCAGGAATGAAGGAGTGAAGTTGAGCCTGGGAAGAGGTGTGAGGTGGGGGGAAAGGTGTTTCAGCTTTTGTCCTTGTCACCATCCAAAATGGTTTTAATTGGCAATAAATTAATTTTTCCCCAAATTGAATCTGCTTTGCCCATGATGGTAGTTGGTAAATGACCTCCATGTCTCAAGCTTGACCCAGTAGCTTTTCCATCTTATTTTCTCACCCCATCCTATTGAGGAGGGGAGTGAAAGAGTGGCTGGGTGAGCAGGGTCTGACAAATGGCTAAGGGCAACCTAGAAAAGCAACCTGTTAGAAGTCAATTACAAAAAAAAAATCAAATTTCTTTCGGTGGAACTACAATGTCATTCCTAATATTTACCATGTCTTTGCAGAAGTACAGTTTTGAAGTATATCTGCAAGTATTACTGTTATGAAAGTGATTATTCCTGACTAATCCAATACTTTAGTTCCAAAGTAATATGCTAATACAACATTTCTGTAGAAAACAAGCAGAAATTTGAGATTCATGGGCTCTGTCTAACTCTTCTAGACATTGATTATAGCTTAGAACATTAACATGTTCTAGATGAGAAAAATGGAAAAAATAGATTCTCCGCTAAAGATTTTTTAATATTTGATTAGCCATACTGAAGCCTGACTGCCTGAAAGAGTCCAGGGAAGGGTTGTGTGCTGTGGCCCCAGAGTCTACAGGGTAACTGTAGACCTGTAGGCTGACTACAGAGTGACTTCAGGGTGTCATATACCAGAAAGACAGTGAAATTTAGATCTTAGAGCCTGGCAACTCTTTACTCCGAGCATCCACAGCAAAAGGTGTCCTGAACATCTGGGAAGTTGTGTAGATTATTAACCTTTAGAATATATCAGCTGTATAGAATTAATGTTTTTAAGAAATACATCCAGAAAAAATGTAGCAAAGAAAAATGTTCTGAATAATTAAGTTTAAAAAATAGGTATTCCAGCCAAATCTGTTTGATAAGTTTTGTTTCATATTAAAAGACCTCCTCATAGCCGATTATCTTCTTTCTCAAGAGAAGAACTCTTCCCTACTAGTACCATTAAAGAACGAATAATCCAGTAAACAACTTATCTTTGTGTGTAAGGAGGGAGATAAAGATTCTGAAGATGCTAACTTGCAAAATTTTTTATATGCAAGACCAAACTGTAAAGTCCCAAAAGCAAGAAGCTAGGCAATCTGTCTTCTCCAAAGGATGAGAAAATGAAATTTTACATCTATACTTCCAAAGAGGAGTCTGGAAGGGGAAGAACCAATGTTCACTTGATTCCTTTCCTGCTAGGAATATTTTCAGTCTTTTTGTTACAGTTCTGTTGCCCTATTCTACTGTTACACCCCTACTAAAGAGCTGTAATATTTAGAATTAAATCTTATCTTTATGTCATTGCTATTTCCAGTGTTTTATCTTGGCATATAGTACTTCAGAGATAAGGCTATGATGAAAACTAATTGAAAATTCCCTGGAGTTCATTGTGTGTCAGAGGTACCCACTCACACTTTTTGAACTGTAAGACCCAATTTCTGAAAGGAAAGATCTTGTCTGGTTCACATGGAGGCAATAAAACTGTTGTCTTAGATATGCCCCAAAATATGGAAGATTGAAATCTTTATTTACATCTCAGTAATAAACTTTGACAAATATAACAAACATCCTACCATATGCAGCTAGTTTAAATCCTATTTGCTATCAATATGCATTTTTAATGACAAGTTTTGTGGGAAAGTTTTATATGTTACAGCCAGTCTAAGGAAGAGTGGATTAGCAGACAGATTTTTTGTTTGTTTGTTTCAAATAAGGAGTGTTCATGTATAAAATAAGTGTAGGCAGTGAAAAAAAATTTATGAAAAAGAGAGTTGATCCTAAGGATTTCATTTTTCTCCAGCAGTGGGAAATTACCTGCTAGAATATCTAGAAATCAATTGATGGATAGACAATCTTTCTAAATAGTCTTCTTGTTGTGTATCACTTCTGGTTTTATAGATTTCTGGTTTATATCACATATAAAAGATATAAGCTATAGTTTAAGCTGGAATTTGCAACAGTAATTGACAATGTGGATGCTTATTTTATATTTAAATAATGGCAATTAGTATCTCAATTTCGATGATATGATTTGAGGATATCAATGTTACAGCAAACCTTCAGTATCAGTTTAATTACTGCAGCATTACTTATGATTGCTATCTCAATGACTACTCTTTCTGTCAGAAAACATAGAGTGTTAAAGTTTAAAGGTGAAAGTTCTAATGGTTCAAGAAGACTGATATATGTCAATTCTCAGTTCCATCATTTTCTGATTCATTTTAAGAATACACTTATATAATGATAATTAGACAAAATTTTCTTGAAATTAATAATTATTTTAGAAGTAATGTTTTGAGAGTTGTTTTCTGCTTTTTTAATAAATTGAGGGGATTGGGTGGATTTTTTTGTTGTTTGTTTTTACTGACCTCCAAGCTTCCTATGCTGCCAAACACATCACATTCTTATCACAAAAGAACAGAGGAATGCAAATCAGTATGGGTTATTTCCAGTGCTTTATGTTTGCACATAGTGCTTCAGAGATACAGCTATGATGAAAACTAATTGAAAATTCTCTGGAGTTCTGTATGTATCTCTGGGTGCTTGAGGCTCCATGCAGAAATTTCTTTCTGTTAGTCCCCTTGGGAAAACTAAAACACATGAGTATTGCAAACTATTGTTCCTAGCAAGCAATCGACATTTTAAGCATGGCCAATCAGTATTTATTATGATACTATATTCATTTGCATCATCTTGAATATTCCACAGCAATTCCTGTAGTAACTATTGAAAACTTTGTTTATATCAGCAATGTACTTGCACTTGCTATTATTTTAGTTAAAGCATCCTCCTTATACGTATTCTTAACGAAAAAGAAATACTGGAAGTAAAACAGAACACTCATAAACAATATACTTGTTAGTACTAAACACACAAACTTCATGAGTGTGTATGTGGGCAAAATAATCTTTCCAACATTCAAGGATTTTTCCTTTCCCAATCTATTCCTTAAATGGACCTCTGGACAGGAACAGATGGCATTATATTAGATAAAGATAACAGAAGAATAGCCTGATTGCAATTTATGCTGATAATACACTCCCTCCCTTCACTTTCCTCCTCTTTCTGCCTGAATGTTTGTTACAGACAATTAAACAGGTGATAGATGAACCCTTGGTTCTTGGATTATGCTGCAAACTATGCAAAGTTTGAAAACACCAGTATGTAATATGAATGATGAGCCCTTACTGACTAGTTTGCATTTCAATTGGCCTTGAAGAGTTTTACATGTGTGAGCATTAAACAATCCCTGATAATGGTTGAATCTGAAGAAAATAAAAATCTTTTATCAACGGCCTAAAAATAGAAGGTTACACCAACCCTTAGCCTATTTTTCTTTTTGAATATCCAAATGTTTTACTACATGTGTCACTGCAAGGCAGAATGGCATAACAGATTATATGTATCTCAATTCAAAATTATTGCTACTGTGTTAAGGAACTGAACCAGCTCCCATAAGATATAAAATTTTGCAGATGTTTGTCATTTCAAGTGTATGCTTTCCTTATTATGAGGTAGACAGCCATATAGCATGTCTGCTGTGCATTGGGTGCACTGACTTGGTCAGACCTGCATTAAGTATATCTCTGACCATTCTTCTTGAAATCATTGCACTACTTGCTGATGATAAGATAAAAGAATATGTTTATTGCTCTTTATGTTAACAGAAAAATACAGGAAAACAGATTTCACATATGTGAGAGAGAAGCTGGAGTGTTCGTTTCTTTTCAATTCCATGCTTTAGGGGAGTAAAACTAACTGAAATACAAACACCATGAAATTTGATGGGTAGTCAATTTTCTTGTCCAAACTAAAAAGATTAAAACTTTGCCTTCAGATTTCTCAGGGAACACTTTTAGAAACCCTCAGTTAGCTTAATCTAACTCCTATCAAGAACACCTGCTGATTTCCTGGAGAAGCAGGACTTCTATAAGGAAATCACGGTTTCATTGAAGATGGTTTTCCACTAAAAGACACAGTGGCAAAATTCCTCTGTTTTTTTGACTCTGGGATTTGTGAACTCACGATATAACTGGGCTGTTGTTTGAATTTTAATTTTTTAAGCTTTTAATTTAATTTTTAAACTAATTCCATTCTTAATAGATTGAGATTTACTTTAGTTTACTCTGTTTTTAATGGTACTTAAGAATAAGTAAAATTTATGAAATAAAATCTATGAAAGGTGTGAAAAAATAAAAACATTTCATTGTTCTTTATGACTCATGAATTATGTTCATGACTTGCAATTAAATCCATTGAATAAGACAAATATTTCTTTGCTACTAAGTTCATACTAGCAATTGTACTACATGAATATTTTTGTAATGTTTATCTGCTATCTCTAGTAAAGCATAGCAGTGGGATATAATATAATGCTTTAATATACTTCAGTATGTCAACTGATATTCTTTAAACCTTACTTTCTGATATTTTTATATTAATTAATTTTTAAATCCCCTGCAAAAAAATGTATTGTAACTAAGATACTTAATAGAGCACAAAATAATTGTTAATACTTTTTTTATGTAAATATATCCAAAAAGTAATTCTTTCAAATACTCCAGTTGCTTTGTAGATTCTGTGTTGTAAACTATTTATTTTTCTGAAATGAATGAAACAATTAATTAGCATTATAATTTAATCTTCTAATAAAAGTGAAAACTAAATGCAATCAAAATCTGTACTGAAGTCTTAATATTGCAGGAATTAAACTTTAAAAAAAAAAAAAACAAACATATTTGCATCCTAAAATACTGTACAGCAAGAACGTCTCTTCATTGTGTAGATAAATATCTAAAAACAAATGCCAGTTGGTTATGAAGTCCTTCTGCAGAGTTATTAAACAAAAATGCTGGGGAGAATCTTGGCCCCATGGGAGGCGAAGAGAGTTCTCTGATTCATCTCAGTGGAATCATGGTTTAAGCCTCCAAGTCTCCCATAAGGAAATTCTGCCTTATAGTCAAACTGGAACTCATTACTCAGTGTGAAGTGTGATTCTAACATGGTCTTTTCACTGTGAAGAAGTATTAATCATGTTCATCTTCACTGTAATAAGATGCTAAACACTGTCATTTAGTACTGCAGAGGTATAAAATTAAACCTCTCTATAAACTGTTATGTAAAGGCTACATTTCATAATGGCAGAAGACCAGGCCTATTCACTCCCTGTGATAAGAATACTTTTGCCCGTGATGGAATTAATTTCATTTTTATGGACATAGTCCTTTTTATAATCAAATTTAGAGCTTGATCCTTTGTTTATCGCAGGATTGGAGCCAAGGAATATAGCTTTCTATTCTTAGATTTCATTCTGGTGTAATTACTTTGGTTAAGGGTACAATTTTCTACAGAAACTGTTCATTTTCCTGTAAAACCAGTAATACGAAATAATTTATAGAATTTGCCACATAGCACTGCCTAAAGAAACATCTCTACTGGCTTATACGTATAGCAGAACAGCTGTGCCAATTTGAAGGAATTGTAGTGTGTTAGCTATATCCATGTAATTATATCAGTATTATTTTTGTTTGAAAATAAGGCTTAAAAGAGCTAACAGTTTGGCATAAGGAAAGGTTTATCAAGCTTCAAAGGAACAAGCTAATGGAGTGTGTCTGAAATACACAAAGAGAAAAATTAGTGGAAATCAATTACAATACTAGTAAGATTATTAGTGATGACAGAAAGCTTGAAGAGTAGTTTCAGAAAAAAAAAACCAACAATAACAACAAAAAAACAAACCAAACAAAACAAAACCCCATACAAAACCCAAACCTAAAACAAAGAAACAAAACAGACATTGAAACTTTAGCCTACATTTTCCTTAGAAGGACTTTTGACCCAGGTATATGAGAAAATCCATTGATATCACTAAGGCTGGCAGTTAAGTTAGAGGTACAGAACTAAAATCTACATTTGTAAGAAAATAATTTCTTTGTAAGATTAATAGTATTCAAAATGAGTTTAAAAGGAAGTCATTGACTTTTTCATTGTAATGTTGTAGATGTCAGATCAAATATCTCTGTTCATCCTTCACATGACTTATCAAATCTGTCATAAGCAGTGATTTCTTTCCAGTAAAACTGTGTACGAATTGTATGAAAATTCTTCTCTCTACATATATATGTACAATAGTGGTACATACTGCATATGTTCAGTTGCAACTCCAACAATAGTTTCTGCTGACTTGTTTCACTACATCAGACTATTTGTGAAATCTAATGTAAGAGAATCTGAAAGGAATTAGGTCTTGTTAGAAAAAGAACTGCTGCAGGAATAAGTCAATAAGTCAACCAAATAAGTCAATATTAAGCTTGTTGATGCAGTATGACAGTTCCACAGGCAACTGAAAGTACAGTAGAATCATTTTTGCAGTTATGAAATGCATACAAATATGTGAACATGTCTGTATGTGAATACACATGCATACACACTAAAGGAATCCTTCACCATTTCCAGGATAACATTTTTTATAAGGAACTGTGTGTCTTAAAGCCAAAACGTTAGAAGAACAAATTATTTATTGCATTCAGGCTGGCTGTCTACAAAGAGTTAATAGCATTCCCACTAGTATGTGCCACAAGAGAGAATGTTTTGGAAGCGCATGCAGGAATGCAGTGGGTGGACTAAACAATACTTACTGAAAATGCTCGTTGCATACATAGTAAGTGTGACATCATTGATTCAGGTATAGTTTGCAGAACAGACGTATGTAAGGGGAAAAAAATGAGAGCCAAGGTCCTTTGCCATTACGTATGTATTACATTTAACACATGAAGTTTCATTACTTACCAAAACTGAATTATAAGTATTAGTATTAGATAAATCAGTATTGTTTTTCCAATTTTTCCAGTTGTACAATGGAAAGTCTTTAGAAAAACTACACCAAAAATTTTTTTACAAGCAGAAAATATTAGTATGACAGATATTACACTAAAAATCTTATTATAAGCAAAAAGATAACACATGCTGTATGTTGTCAGGAATTGATTTTTAGTGTGACTAATGTTTTAACAGGATAATCAAAATACAAAAAAAAAGGTTACTATTCCTAGTCTAGTTACAAAGATGCTAATATTGGGTGCTCAAAGCCCAAAACATCTAATTATTACAGAAAATCACCATTACACACTTAAAATCCCCATAACGCTCTTAATGTTATACATTAACTTTGCGGTGTCTTTATCTCAACTTGGGTATTTTGTTCATCCTTCTGATGTTCCTTCAGGTCTTAAGATTGAGATAGATGTTTTTTCTCAATAAATTGGAAGAGAACAAGAGTTGAAATGAGTTTACAATGAGTCATCAAGCTCCTGAGTATTTTGCTGGACCTATGATGCTAATGATCTGAGGTCAACATGGGTCTCTTCTTACGATTTCTTATACATTTGTGACTTACACTTTTATTGTTTTCTAATTCTATGTTGTGCATATTTCTTCTGTTTTCTTTCTAATCTCTAAAGCTGTTTTACCTGACCCACAGGGTTAGACTCCTTTTGTAACCAGTAACTATTATTTTGTTTACAGTCTGGGACTTCTGTCATCATCTTTTGCCTATAATTTTTGTACCACAGAATGGAGCAGGAATCATAAAACTATCTGCTGAAGCTCAATCAAGTTCAACTATTCTAAAAACAGGCCCTGAATCCTTTTACAGTCAAGATTTAAATATATTTAGATTGAGTAGCATGGTTTCTAGTTCAATACCTAGCTGGATGGTTAGGAGCTGAAGAGGAATTGTAACAATTGCACTTCTGCTATAACACACATCACTATTTGGAACTGCTAAACTTTAAGAAAAAAAAAATAAAAATTACTAGTTTCAATGTTAATTTTCAACTAACACCCCCCCCCCCCATTAAAACGTATAGTAAAACTTAAATTTGGATATAAACTAGGTCAGAATATGTCAAACTTGTAGTAACTACACTGTTATTAATTAAAAAAAACCAACCAAACAAACAAAAAAAACCCCACACCAGAACCCCCCCAAAAAAAACAAAACTGAAAAGAACAGAAGGCAGATTCAATTTATTCAGAAGTTGAACCTGTCTAAAATAAATGCTGGCTTGACTACCTGAAGATGCTGGTTTTCCTGCAGTTACCAACAAAAGACACAATATTTATTATTCTATTTCCAGTGCACAACTTATCTCCGTAACCCTGGAGAATTCTATGTTCAGTATTCAACTATAAATCAATCTTTCTGACAAAGAATATTCTGTGGAAATTAATAATGCTGAATGTATTAAAGATATATTGCAATTGTTTTATGAGTAAACTGCAGTTTCAAAGTGCTGTACAATTTCATAAAACTTCTCATTTTGCAAATGAAAACACTTCTTTTGCATATTTTTATGGCAATACTTAACCAGGAGCTTAAAAGAAGAAAATATTAATTCTCCTTTTTTCTTTTTTTTTTTTAAATACATTCCTTTCTAAAAATTAATTCTTCTCCAAAGACTATATACTTATTTTTTTACCAAAAAGCTTATGGAATTGTCATCTTTGGTGGTATTAAAAGCAAGGCTAGGTTTTAACCTAGCAAATGAATGTACATGTGGGCTCTGATCCAGCACAGCAGTTACTTACATTGAGTTTTACATATATATGTTATTACTCATCTTTTACATATATACTCAAATGCTTTAATGGAGTAGAAAAGAAAAAAAGTAAAGATTCTCAGGAAGAACTTCTAGCTTCTAGAAGTACTGTCTAGCAGCACTGTCAGCTTGGTAATATCTATCAGGATAAAGATGAATCAGAGCTCCAGGCAGGGCAAAAAGAAAAGTACAGAGGAATAAGCATGACTTTTCTGTTGTTATGTTTTTACTGTTGTTTTAAGATCAGTTTTGCATTTCCTTTTTTCTTGATGTTGTTGTCGAATTTGTATATCATTATAAACATCTGTTTATCTTGTACTCCTAAACGGAGGCACTGGAGTGGTACAGCTGCTCTTCCTTGTCTGTCTGGCTGCAGATTTGCGTTTCCTGTCCTCACAGAGAGCATTGGTCTGTCTCTTCTGTTGCAATTGCTATTAAAATATCATCTCCTACATCAATGGAAATGAAGGAGTAGTTAATAGTTTGTAATAATAATTTGACATTCCTTTTCTTAATTTTTCATATTCTAAACAAAGGTTTTAAAAGGTATTTTGTTGTTTCTTGGTAACCAGTCAAGAAGGCTGTGTCTTAGAAGTATTTACAGTTGTGTTTATGATTGCAACTGGGAATAATCCCAGAGACTACTTGTTTTCAGGTGTGTGTAGAAGGGCTCCTATTGGTATTATAAAAGGAAATTAGAAATGATGCATTTACATTTCATTCTGGCCCTTTCATAAAACTGCATACTCAATTGTCTATCCTAGAACTCAATATTAACAGTTACGTTGATGTATTTGTTAGAAGAATGAATCATTTTTAAGTTTTCAACTGTCTTCAATTAAGTCACCTCAGCTAAATCCATCATATTTTTGAATTAATGTTAAATTTTGGAAACGTAGCAATGAACAACATTATCTGCTTCTTCTGTCTCAAAAACCCTTAAGAAAGGAAAAACTTTATGAACTATTTTAAAGGTTCTATTTTTTTCTTTTGTCATACACAAAGATAGGGCTTAATTTCACTACCACATGTGAGTACAGTAAATGATACACTAACTTGTTTATTAGGTTGGACAATCAGTCTGATGTTAACTGAAACAGTAGAAACCTGTCTTCTTTAAATAGCCAGGCATAATGCAATGTACTGATATCTGCCAACTAAATACATGTTTCTTCAAACTGTTTTGTATACGCATCTGAGGACCTTCATTTCTATCTGTAATGACAGAGAGATACACTTGAAAACCTGTCATATCATTCTTAATAAGCTTGATTTAACTTGTACTTAGCAGCTATGTTTATTCAAAAATGCAAATTTAATTAATGACCATAGGTTCACATTTTTCTCATTTCCCCCTCCCCCCCAAGGTAATACATTTTGTGTTTACTGTAAATAACTTCAGCAGATATTTCACATTTTTGTAAGTGTAAACTTCAAAGAGTAACAAGGTGAGCAAACCCATAGGAGAGATGTCATGAAGTGGCACTGTATGAATGAGTTGCTTTACAGACTTTGATATGATAATTTCACTTCATCTCACATTTCACTGCAAGTTTATTGCTAACCAAGTCATCCAAGTTTCTTCTGTATTTAGGAGGGTATCTGCAAAGGATGATTCGCTCCACCTACAGTAGGTTGCTAAACTAAAAAGCATACCTCTCCACATTGACCATGGAGGATGCCTTAGGTTAGTCACTAGTTAACGACTAGCTTTGACCACAAGTCTAGCTCTTAAATAGCTAAAATTAGATCATCTCATTTCTACTTTCTGTTTACATTAAAAATAGATTGCTTTTCATTCAGATTCTGTTCTCATTTCAGACATGGAGTGTTTTTCTGTTCTTAGTATTATTATTTATGAAATAAATGAAATGACAGAAATGTTTTTCTCTATAAGTTCTTCTTACAGTTCTTGTTATGATACCTGAATAATAAGCACTTTTCTATTCTCATAACATATTTCCTCTTGACTCTGACAAATATATAGGAGAAAGAAACCACACAAGGCACAGAAACCCTTAAATATTCTCTTTGATAAAAAGAAGTTTAAGAATATTGGGACAGATTGAGCAATGATGAAGTGAAGTTAATATGACAATTTTTATAGATTTCAAGTTATTGGAATTCACTTAGAAGTATAGCAGGTAGCAGAAGTGTTTTTGCAAATGATTAGGCATCTTAAATTGATTTCCAATGGTCCTTTCTTGCATGTTATTTACAAAACATTATATGTTTTTAACTTGTTTGTAGGTAATTTTCATCATATGAAAACAAAAGACATAAACACCCCCCACTTTTCAAAACAAACAAACAGAAAGCAATCTACACAACATTTGAGTCCCTGAATCAATTTATTTCTATAGTTTTTTTCTTACCTCATAATTTTCAACAACTACCACTATTCTTATATAGCTTTTTATGAAAGCAAAGGCTCTAGAGTTAAGGAAAAGCTCTCCTGGACTTATAGTTGAATTATAATTTCTTGGATTTATGGTTGGTTTATAATTCACTTCAGATAGTATAATGAAGTTAGACAAAAATCAGAGGCTGTTTGAGCCAGAGGATGTGTAAACACCTTGGGGTTACAGCCATTTAAGAAGTGATTCTGAATTAGCACTTGGGGAACAAGGGCAGGAGGTAAGGCATCAATGAAAGAGCTTGGGTCAGGAGGAGAGGACAGCCAGGGGTCAATCACGATAAGCAGCTGCAGGAAGTAGTCTAAGGCAAGAACTGTGAGGACATGGGTGTCAGGCACAGCAGAAGGTCATCTGCCAAGCAGGACAGCACATGTGTGGTTTAAAAGGTGATCTGAAGAGAAAAGGTAAAAGCTGAAGATGATGGCTATAAAGAAGCAACTTTGTGAAAAGAAAAAAAAAAAAACAACCAACAAACAAACAAACCACAAAACCCCAAAACATTTATATGCAGGGAGTACTTTCATCTGCAAGTGATTCTTTATGCATTAGACAGAAATGATTTGGCATGAGACAGAGGTGCAGAGTACTGTATATGAAGTTTTTCAAGACTTATGTGTATTCTGCTTGGGTTGATCCAGATCATCAAAAAGTCATTTCTAATTTCAGCTACTCCAGCTGACATGTTATATGAGATGAAGGGAATTTCTTTTCTGACAAGAAAGATTTTCTAACCAAGATAGGGTGTCCCTGCCCACGGCAAGAAGGTTGGAACTAGATGATCTTTGAGGTCCCTTCCAACCCAAACCATTCTATGATTCTATGATTGTATGGTGTGTTAGGGTTTTTCTTACCCTTTTTGTCTATTCAAACAAATTGCTGGATTAAATGCACAACAAAAACAATTAAACACTTTCAGAATTAAAGTATAATTATCATTGTACCTAGATTTAATAGACAGGTAAGACGTTTTCTATTGAAAGAAGATGACCATTTTCCTCTGAAATATACAACAAATATTTGATTCATTAAACTTTACCTTGTGAATTGCATGTTATATGTGCAATATCTTTTGGTCTATATTTCAAAGGCTACATTCCGTTATCATTAAGACATCAGAAAAGACAGACACAGAGACAGACATGTCAGACACAGAAAGAAAAAAATATGTTGGTCAAGGTATACATCAATGTATACTTTAGAGAAATGACAGAAGGTGCAACTACCGCTGTGTATAATTAACCATATAGTTAACAAACAAAGCCAAATTCATGAGAGCAGTTAATCCACAAATGACAATGTATTTGGCTCATATGAGCATTCCCAACCCCTTGCTGGCCAATGCTTGTGGTGCACAAAACACTTTCAAGTGATATTTAGCCTGGCACAGAACCAGGGTCTGCAGTTGGTGACAGTGGTATTTTCCACTGCATGCTGCTACTGCCAAAGCTGGTATTGTTAAAATATTGAATAATAACAATGACAATAAAATTCTGAACTCTGCAACATGGGGCACATTTTTACCAAGAGCAATTTGAGTGAATTCAGCTTGTTCTGTAATAAAGTCTATGGCAGTTTTTGATTGCAGAAAGTTGCAGTGGTGGAGAGAGGAAAGGACTAGTTCTGGAGGGGGGTAATGAGTATTTTTTGTTGGACCAACAGATATGTGAATAGGAATAAGCTGCCTTTGAGGCAAAGGAGTGATTGTTTTTATTATTATTACTTTTACAGTGGGCAATAAACCTTGAAATGTGTGTATTTGGGAGACCGGAATATATTTAGACACAAGATTGTGAGTATATTTTGGCTTTGGGTAATACAGACATCTTGAAAAAACACCTACGAGAATGCACTGTTTGAAGCATAAAGATTTTGATGTGATATAAATATGTTATTATTGTGGAAATTATATAAATATAAGTATCCAAAGGAATATGATACATATACATCGTGGGATACATGTTCAACATTGGTTAATATATAAATTAGATGTCTTGGGTTATACAAATGATTTCTGAAATGAAGCAATTTTTGAAATGATTTTGCAGAGCCTTTTCCTAAGACCAGCATCTGTCGTTCATTTTATTCTGTCAGAACTTGAGGAATGTGGACTCATGAAGGGTAACAAATTTGTCATAAAGTTTCATGTGTACAAGTAATTTATTGATAAAAAAAAAAAAAAAACAAAACCAAACCAAAACAACAAAAACCAAAACAAAAAAAAAGTAATATTAACTTCACCTTTTGATTTTCTTCAAGATAAAAAGCAGTCGGAGTTGAATCATAGAATCATAGAATGGTTTGGGTTGGAAAGGACCTCAAAGATCATCTAGTTCCAACCCCCCTGCCACGGGCAGGGACACCCTCCAATAGACCAGGCTGCTCAAAGCCCCATCCAACCTGGCCTTAAACACTTCCAGGGATGGAGCCTCCACAACCTCTCTGGGCAACCTGTTCCAGTGCCTCACCACTCTAACAGTGAAGAATTTCTTTCTAACATCTAATCTAAATCTACCCTCCTTCAGTTTAAACCC
>VXBL01009766.1:22866-73334 GCA_013400195.1 Aramus guarauna
GTGTGTGTGTGTGTGTGTGTGTTTAACCTATCCCTAATTGGACAGATTCACTATCTTGTGTCTTTCTAAAGTTAGTTATTTGCCACTATTTTCAAGTCTGGTTAATACACATCGCAGCCAGTACACTGGGCTGCCTTCCTCATCAAAGCTGGAATATTGATCGAGGCTATCTTGAAATAATCAACTAAAGAAATGGCTTCCATTTCATATATGTGCACCTAAAAGCAGAACTTGAACCATGTGCTGGATACATGAAATACTTTCTTTACATTTCTTGCTTTAAATAATTCTAACAAATAGCATACTAACATTATTTGGTTTACTCCTTTAGTGTCTAGAGGCTTGATGATAGGGGACTGAATGTAATGCAATGTTTGCCCCTTGAAAACTGTGGAAGGGACAGAATTTCTTTCAAAAATGTTGATTTGTGAAAACATATTTCAGGATTGATTTTGGTTAATTTTCAAAGATTTTTCAAACTTTTGAAATTTTTACAGATATTGCCATGTTAAAAGTTCTTTTATTAACATAAATATTATTTTTTTATTGCTCTTATTTAAAGTTCAGAATTAGGAACAGTTGTGATTTTTTTCCACAAAATAGATTCTTTACATTAGTCTGGGATTTATTCAATAGTATATATTAGAGAAAAAAAATTCCAATATTTTTCATTTCAAAAATACTTTTTTTTTTTTCAGAATTATAGCATTCTTCAGAGGAAAAAATATTCTAAGTACATTTATTTTAGTGCATTTTGGCTTCAAAAGTTTGTTTTGCTTTGTTTTTCAAGTTTCAGAACATGAACTGGTGCCTTAGTCCTTTAATTTCTTTCTGATACCTAGTAAAATTTATTTTTCTTTTGTAGTGAAGTGTGCCTGTATCTCCACTTTTTCTGTGCACTTTTTGCCATTCCAATTTAGACATTCTTATTTGATTTAGAAAGATGCCTCTGTGAATATATTCTTTTTGTTCCATTATGTGCTCCAGTTGAATGTAATAATCTTTCTTCAGAGAAATAATCTTAATCTTACTTTTTGCATCTATCGTATTTTAGAAAAATAACCATACTTGTGAAAGAGACTTTTATGTATTACTTGCACACTATTCCTGAATATTTAATATTGCATTTGTAGCCATAATAATGTTTTCATTGCTCTAAATCTACTTCAATATTTGTAATGTTTCTTCTGTGCATATTTTCTATTTCTCTACAGGTAAATCTTGGTTTAACTTAATAAAAAATAAATCTCATTGTCTAAAGCTTGAAGATCTCAAACATTTTATTATAACTCATGTATCTCTACCTCTTCCCTTAATTATACTTTTACAGATGCCTTGGCCTCAAGATTCTGCTATATATTAGTCAATAGTCTTTAAATAATGGCGGGGGATGGGGAGGCAGAGAGAATAACTTGGACAGTAATCATTTATCTGAAAGAATAGCACCTGAAACTGTAGCAATAGTGCACTTCACGAAAAATATGTTTAAATCCACATAAACAGACAGATAAAATAGTTCTATTGCAAAGAACAAATTCACCTGCTGTATGTGTTAGCACAGCTCCCATGGGCACCCTTATGACAGAATTTGCATCTGAACTTAATTAGTCTAACTTAATGGTGGCTTTGTGTATAATTAATTATATTATCAATCTGTCTCCTTAATGTTGGTTTGGATTTACAAGTTTTTACTATATTAGCTGAAGGATGAGCAATATAAAAAACTGTGTATTCTTACCTTAGGTTTTAAAACATCCAGCAGGTTTGGACTGATGGGGAGAACATGCTAGCAGGAAAGACTGCAGCTAAATGTAATTGGGAAACATATTTTAATTTCTTTCAAAAAATTATTTCACAAATTTTGTTTCTTTTTTCTACTTATGTTAGCTATCTTCTTAATTATTGTGATCTTTAACAAAAAGTAGTTTTTTTCATGTGAAGAAAAGCTTTGAGGGAAATGTTAGGATGAATATTGTGGTGAAAATATCACATTGGTTTGTATTTTTCTGTTTGTTCACTTTGTTTTTATGGTGCAACCTCATATATATTATGGTTCCACGTATATCTTACTCAGTCCTCTACCTTTTCTGCTGTATCTGCAAGCTGTCCATCTTCTTTCATACTCTAAATTTATACTTTTATCTTTTGAGTAGAGAGGCCTTATCTCTAATTGGAATGAATTGGTTTGTGAAAGTGCTGGATTTAAACAGTCTGATGCTCTTCAGTTGTCATCTATGCTGTCTTAAGAGTCAAAATCCTAATTTATATTTTGGACTACAGTTTCATGTACCTTGAATAAAACAATTTCTGTGAACTGTGACATAAACTGAGAGAGCATTCACACTGATGGGTTAGAGCACAGCACCCACGTTCAGGGACCACCATTAAAAATTATTGCTAGGTAGATAGTATTCACCTCAGGAATCTACTATTCAGGTAGCCACCCCTGCCTCCCTTTGAGGTCTGCAGTGAGAAAAAGACAGTTAATCACAACCTAAGACAGAAGCCTAAAATATATCAGAATATAAAGGGAACTATAGGCTGAGATGTAGCTAGCTGCAGATGTTTGACCTTCAGTGAGATGAATTCCTACTCAAGCTATCCTCAACATTACAGCAATTTTATCTTAAGACAGATTTTGAGCATGGTCTAACCATCTGATTAATTGAAAAAGTGTTTGTATAGTACAAAATATCTGAGACTATGGTACCTAGGCTGTCACAAAGGTGAATGTCTCCCCAAAAGCACGAGAAGGCTGTATACCAGAAAACAGCTGAACACAACCACTCAAGCACATCACTACTTTCACCTGCTTTTTGTATTTACCCCTCCGGGATTACCACTGCCATCTCTTTCTTGTACCTCTTAGGGCTTCTGCTGTGACTGCTCACTTCACCTGGAGATATTCTGGCTCAGACACCTCTGTGCTTTTTCCTTTCTTTGCAGGCTGATCTCCAAAGGACCAGGTGCAGTGAGGGAGCTACAGGACAACCCCAGTGTCTCTGCTGGTAGAGCCCAAGCAAGCTTCCTTCAGAAACTGTTGCTATAACAAGAAAAGCATCTTCACGTGGTGTGAACATTATCCAGAAGGAGTACAACACAGCAGCTAAGCCTAGAGAGTTTTGCTAGGATACTGATTCAATGGTATTTGACTGTTCCACTGCATTTTGTCAGTAATTAAGATATGGAGAGGTGCACGAACTGCCTAAGGTCATCCAGGAGTAATATGAGGACTAGATTACAAATCATTCATTTGTCGAATAAACCATGATGCTTCTCTGAAGCAAAATAATTAAAGACTGTGGCATGACATGTACTTAAAAAAACAAAAAACAAACAAAAACAACAAAAACAAACAAACAAAACAACAACAACAACAACAACCAAACAAAACCAACCAAACAAAAAAAATCCTAAGCCAAATTATCCTTTTTTCATTTAATTTCATTTATTACTAGGATATACATTCGCAACTTAGCATTATGCCTTCTGAAAGCTTTTCCTAGAAATCTTCAGTAATTTCAGCACAAAAATAAATTCAAAGAAAATCCACTACTCTGCACTGAAGAATCTACAAACTAAGGGAGGAATAAAATATGTATTTCAACTTAGGATGTTTACTGTTGCAACCTGTACTTTTAAAGAGGCTTTTGAAGATAAATATCCATTTTAAAATATCATTAACATCCCCATCTATATCATATAAGGATATATAACATTAAAACCTAATTCTGGAAGTATGTTGCAATGAAGTTTTGAAAAATATTTTGAAGTGCATTGAAATAGAAACTAGTACATTGGTCACACTAAGATATCAGATTGTTCTTATTAGCAAAACTTGTGACTTTGATACCTGCAACAGTTTGTCACATAACTGTGTAAATATGTATATTCATATGCATAATTTCATATATATATGTAAAATATATTCATGATTTTTTTTTCAAAATTTGAAGATATCCTTTATTTTAATATTTGATTACATACTTAGAAGGAAAAAGCCAGGCTTAATTTTTTAAAATTACAAAACTATTTTCTCTCTGAACCAGATTCCATTGTGACATCAGTTATGACATACGTATACTATATATTATACTTTATAGTATATATGCTGTATACATATGCTTAAAACTCTTATTCTGGGCAAAAGCCATGTGATCATTCATTAGTATTTTCAACAAGTATTCTGACTGTCAGATTTTAGAAAGAAATGCATTCATAGGCAAAGGTTTCTTATTTATCATTACTTTCATTTCAGTTATTATTTAGTGAATTAGTAGTAGAAATGAAACAAGTGTACACGCTGTGCAAAACTGATGAATCTATCTGTACGATCTTGTTCTCTAGCCAAAGAAAGGTGGATAATGCAAAGTGAAAAGAATGTCTCACTTCATCTAGAAGAACACTTGAAAAGTAGCCTTAGGTAATTGCAAAAGGTTTAATATTAAAGCATAAAAAAAAGATATATTGAGCACATTACATATCTCTTTAAAAATACAGAAGATTAAATTCATAATATTTTTCTCAGTTATTTGTTAAAGGGCTTACATTTTTCTCTTGTTACCTAAAAGCCTGTAGGATAGAATCCAGCAGCAGCAGCATGCATTACTATGTGTCAGATTTTCTCTTATCCAGAGTTTCTAGCTTGATAGACATCATCTCACATATATAAAACAGAAATAAAAGAGTGTCTATGGACAGAAAAGGAAAAGAAATTTAAGGCTGAAATCTAAGCTATGTCCTTTGTGCAAGAAGACTTAGACTATTCTATTCCTATCTAGACTAACGTTACAGGAGAGTGGGCAACAGCAATATTTCCTAGAGTGTCCAGGTCAGAATGTTTGTGTCACAACCTTACACTGTGGCACACAAAGACCATTGCTCTTGTGCTGCCGTCACACAGCTGTAGTCTCCACCTGCCTCATGTAACTATTTTGCCAAATAAGGCAAAGGTTCATATTTGCCCTTGATTTGTACTTTTGTTCTTTCTCCTTATCACTTCCCACTTGGCATGTTTTGTGACAGGATGAGGCCTACGTCATCTTAGATTCTTTCTTTTGTTCTTCATTTTTTTTTTTTTTTTTTTTTTTTTTTTTTTTTTTTTTTTTTTTTTTTTTTACCTTAGTGGGAAAGTACAGTCCTCAGGAGAACTTTTCTATCAATCAGCCATGTATTAGCATCTTCTTTTCATATCTATCATCCCTCCAGAATAGATTTTTTTCACCCTCCCCAGTTTAACAGTAATGTGAATTAAGAGCAACACAGTTGAAGAGACATAAGCCTTTCTACATAAGCCTGTATCCTTCCATTCCAACACTCCAGTCATAACAGCCATCCCACCATGTCTCCGTGATGCCAGTAAGGTCATAGCCCAGCAGGCGTGCACACATCTCCTGCACACATCTGACTGGAGTGTTGGAATAGAAGGCTCTTTAGGAAGGACAGGCAGAGGGAGACGAGGAGAGGGTGTCACCCTCCATTTCAATGACCAGCTGGAGTGCATGGAGCTCCGCCTGGGAATGAATGAGGAGCTTATGGGTCAGGATTAAAAGGAGGGCAGGGACAGGGGACATTATAGTGGTGGTCTGCTACAGACCACCTGACCAGGAAGACCAAGTGAATGAGGCCCTCTATAGACAGACAGAAGCAGCCTCATGTCCACAAGCCCTGGTCTTCATGGGGGACTTCAATCACCCTAATATCTGTTGGAGGGAAAACACAGCAGGGCACAAGCAATTCAGGAAGTTCCTGAAATGCATTGATGATAACTTCCTTCTCAAAGTGATAGAGGAGCCAACAAGGAGAAGTGTCATGCTGGACCTTGTTCTCACCAACAAGGAGAGGCTGGTGGAGAATATGAAGCTCAAGAGCAGCCTTGGCTGCAGTGACGATGAAATGGTGGATTTCAAGATCTCCAGGGCAGAAAGGAGGGTGCATACCAAGCTCACTACGCTGGACTTCAGGAGAGCAGACTTTGGCCTCTTGAGGGACCTGCTTGGTAGAGTACCATGGGACAAAGCCCAGGAAGGAAGAGAGGCTTAAGAAAGCTAGCTAGTATTCAAGCATCACCTCCTCCAATCTCAGGAACAATGCATCCCAACAAAGAAGAAGTCAGGCAAAACCACCAAGAGGCCCACATGGATTAACAAGGAACTCCTGAACAAACTCAAACACAAAAAGGAAGCCTACAGAGGGTGGAAGCAAGAGCAGGTAGCCTGAGAGAAATACAGAGAAATTATCCGAGCAGCCAGGGAACAAGTTAGGAAAGCTAAAGCCCTGATAGAATTACATCTGGCCAGGGATGTCAAGGGCAACAAGAAAAGCTTCTGTAGGTACATCAGCGATAAAAAGAAGACTAGGAAAAATGTGGGCTCTCCAGAATGAAACAGGAGACCTGTTTACCCAGGATATGGAGAAGGCTGAGGTACTCAATGACTGTTTTGCCTCAATCTTCACTGGCAAGTGGTCTAGCCACACCATCCAAGTCACAGAAGGCAAGGGTACGGACTGGGAAAATAAAGAACTGCCCACTGTAGGAGATCAGGTTTGAGACCATCTAAAGAACCTGAAGATGCACAAATCCACGGGACCTGAGGGAACTGGTAGATGAAGTTGCTAAGCCACTCTCCATCATATTTGAGAAGTCAGAGCAGTCCAGTGAAGTTCCCAGAAATGGGGAAACATAACAACCATTTTTAAAAAGGGAAAAAAGGAAAACCTGGGGAACTACAGGCTGGTCAGTCTCACCTCTGTGCCCAGTAAGATAATGGAGCAGATCCTCTTGGAGACTATGCTTAGCCACATGGAAAATGAGGAGGTGATTGGTGACAGCCGACATGGCTTCACTAAGGGCAAATCATGCCTGACAAATTTGGTGGCCTTCTATGATGGTGTTACAGCATTGGTGGATAAGGGAAGAGTGACAGATGTCATCTTCCTGGACTTCTGCAAAGCATTTAATGCTTTCCCGCATGACATCCTTTTATCTTAACTGAATAGACATGGATTTGATGAATGGACCACTCCGTGGATCAGGAGTTGACTGGATGGTCGCACTCAAAGAGTTCTGGTCAACAGCTTGATATATAAGTATACACAATTACCTCCTTATACATAAATATATATTACCAAACACATNTTGTGTAGAAGAAGAGGGCTTCAGCTGTCACAGTAGAATTTTGAAAGTCATGCACATTTCATAATAGATCTATTCCATAGTTATGTATTTCTATGTATTTAGATATAAAAGTATACACAATTACCTCCTTACAGATAAATATATATTACCAAACACATACAGTTTATGTACATATATGAAGTTAGAATTGCAATGAAGGACAAAAATTGTGTGCTCTGTAACTAGAAAATGAGTTATTAATATATCATTTCCTACTGTCATATAATTGTCAAGGAATTTTTTTTGTGTGTAGATTTTTTTTTAAATTAAAAGTAAACTTTTTCTCCTCCCCTCCCAAGTTGTGCAACTACAAAGAATATTTACACTTTAGTTATATTCCTAAGGGATAAATAGCAGTTAGGTGGCTAACTCTTACTGAATTTCAATGCAAGTTAGGCACATCTGTGCCTTTGCAAATTTCTCCTCTATAGAAACTTAGATTTTTAGCTATAGCACATGCTTTCCTTTAGTAGCATTGAGGAGCACCATTATAATTAGAAACTCGCAATGAAATCTTAATGAGAAACATGAGACAATATATCATAATCTAATATAATGATATCTATTAGAATGTTAGAGCTCAACTCATCAGTAGTATACTTATGAATACTTATCTTCATTTTTATGGAATTTTTGTAATTTAATGGATGGATGTAATCACTGAGAAGACTGAAAGAAATACCTGATTGCAGACTGACCCTGGAGCAAATTGTGATATAATTCATGTTTCAGACAGGACAGGACTAGTTTACAGAGGGAAGAGGAAGTCTTTTTCATTTCAGTAGTTACAGCTGTATAGTGAGAAAGTACAGCAATTCTTGCAATTCTTGTTATTTTATAACAACAGCAGTAAAAATAAGCAGGGTATGTCCTTTATTGGCAGTAATTTGGACAGAATGGCCTGATCAGTATTCTCTACCTTCCTATTTTTGTGTCTGAAAACAATAATGGACACCTAGTGTCTGAAATTCTCAGCACTGATTTGGAAATATATTGCACATATATTAATCAAAGGATTTTTCTTTTTGAATTATAGATCAGAGACAATAGAATTATAAATAATACAAGAACAAGGTTGTTCTGAAGGTAGTTTCAGAAAAGGGTTCCACAAGCACAACAGGATATGCTTTCACATCTGTCTGAAATATATTTTCATGGAATTCCTGGGGATGAATCTTTTTCGAGCACTCGCTTATTTGTATGATTACTATCAAGAGTCATTTGACAGAATTCATAAGACTCAGTCAATTACAGATAGCTGCCATGAGTTTTTTTTATGCATTAATAATCTTCTGTACTGCAAAGTATGCAGAAAATGTAATTTTAGTAACCTACAGTGAATGAAACAATGATATAGCAGTATAACAGCCAACAACCAAAAATGCAAAACCATTAGTTTTTAACATTATTATTTTTCTTGTAATAGATCTTTTTCTCCTATTGCCTATTTCTTTTTCTATCCCTTTTTCTGCTACTACTCCTTATCTCTTTTCACTTTCATCCCTTTCTTCTTTTCCCTTTCTTAATTATTCTTCCTCTTTCTTCTTGACACTCTTATTACATTTATTTCTATAAAGTTTCTTTGGAAGGGAAAGAACATTATTAGCAGTCCTGAGATTTTCATACTTACGAATTTCCAGTAATGAATGTCTTTTATATCATGGTTTTACATTAAAGAAAATAAGCTGGAGCATGAAAGCATCGCTTAGGCCAAATGCTAATTTCCATTTTAAAGCTGCTGCTTCAGTCTCAGTTGCATTAGGGGAACGGACACAATTTTCTTCTGCCTGCAGTCAGCTCTACCTGAAGTCCCTCTCTGCTCCTGTGTTGACTAACCCTCCTTCCTGCTCTTTCTCTGGGTCACTTAGGTCAGGCAATCTGAAAATACACGTACAGTGTGAGAGTGCAGCATAATTATTTATTCGCTAATACATACAGAGTAGATAACTTGGACTAAAAAGCTACTAGGCTAAGCATTAATCAGCTCACTGGCGCTGATAGAAGACTTAATGAGTGTTTGTTGACCAGTGAGACATCAATCAATCAATCATCAACCTCGGTTGCTACTTGGAGATCCTTGATGTTGCTGAATTACTACCTTCTGATTCCTTATTTTTCAAATGCCACCCCAAGGGTTTTACAAATTTTCACGTCAGTATTTTCCCTTTTGAAAGTCTGAACTGCTTGTAATGTTTCAGCAGTGAGAGTTCTGGGGTTTTAACTTTATTTTGTATGGCTGTAGCTCACATACTTTCTCATGCCTTAAAACTAGTTTCCCAGTAACACAGAGCCAAGTTCAGAGGGCCGTAATGCACCAAACCCAGCCTGGGGACACAGAGAGCTGAGTTTTGGGGAGGAAGGTGACTGTTGGTGCCTTCCTCAGCCCGCAAGACCTGCCAGCATCTCTGTTCCTCTGGCAGTATCTGGAGAAGGGAGTGCTTCTTTCCCACATCCAGCCACTGCTTCTTGTGCTAGAAACAGCTGTCCTCCTTCCTCCGGAGCTTCTGAGGTCACAGCAGCCACACTTAATTCTTGTACAATTTGAGCCCCTTAAACAGGATCATTTCAGCTATTCTTAGATTATACATCTTATTTCTGTAAGCCTATATCGTTCTCTTGAGCCTGAAAATTTCTACTGAAGATATCTCCTCTTCTGCAGCATTTCAGCATTTCCCTCTGTCTCTGTTGATTACATGTGTTGCTTTTTACACTTTATTTGGAAATGACCTAATATGGGAAAAATGTATAAAATTCTTCTGGTTTAAGAAACTGTTGGATTTAGCGGGTTTAAATATCCTCTCTTGTTGGCTTTCTAATCTGAAATCCCTGTTTTAATGCTGTATGAACAGAAGAAAAACAGTTGCATAGGTCTTATGGAACATGCCTTTAGCAGCAGATCCTCTCTATCACACAACTTACTTCAGCAAAGTATCTATGTTTAAAGAGACTGAAAAATGGAACAGAATAATAAAAAAAGAGGCACTAATTCAAATGGCATCATGTTTGACAAAGCAGTAAAAATTTTTTGGGGAATGAAAATTTTGCCATGAAGTGTTTGTTTGCTTTCTTGTTTAAAGAAAATTGGGGTTCAGGCTACCCAAAGTAAGAAAAATATTTTCTTTTCCCCATCTCCGTTGCTAAAAGTATTTCATTTTCTAAACAAATATTGACTAACACAGAGAAGGGGCAGTTCAAATGCTAAGATGTCAGCCAAAATTTTAGGGACACTGACTCTGCCATTAGGCACTGACATGGAACATAGTTCTTGTGAGTTATGCTATACCTAAACCCTAGTGCACTGCCCAGGGGCAGTTCGTACCTGACCATGGGCGAGCTATCTTGTGCTCTAGATTCAGTAAAACTATATGAACGTCTCTGTGCATTTGCACACTTGCTGTGCCTATGATCCAGCAAGATCAAAACTATGCAGCCACGTTAATCCACTCCAAAAGCAAGGTAATACACCCTGTTTTCAGCAGGCTCATTTAACTTCTGTATAGTTCTACACACTTCTCTTTAGCTCCTGGTCCCAGTATAAACCAAGTGATATTGAGCAGCACTATATATTCAATATACTCTGTAGCATACAGTTACACGGCAGTGAAAGTGATGGCTTCAGCCAGAGCAGATGTCTCAAAGGTACCTGTAGATATCTGGCTCAGTTATTCATAATTGTGTAGCTGCATGGAGTTCAGTATTTCAGATGAGTTTACTTCTGCACTCTTCCCTCAGCTCTATTTTTACTACAGTTACATGAGTATTTTGCTGCTCTGAGGGAAATTTTCACTGTGTGTTTCCTCTTCTGTAATGGTCTGTAGGACTGAGATTAAACAGACGCCTAACTCTCTTAGTCATAACACTCATCAACAGTGAGTCCTAAGTGTACTGACAAGATTTTCAAACTAATTATTTCTATTTAATGACAGTTTTATCATGAAATGAAACAATGAAATCCTAAGAATTAAAAACTTTAGCTTATCAGTAAGAATTCTTAAAAAAAAAAATTTGTTTTTTTTTTATTATTCCCTATTGTCTTTGACATTTTTAATCCTCTGGTGTTGTGAATCCACCCTCCATTTTATCAGTCCTCAAAAGGACCTTAGTCCCAAACCAAAAAGAATTTTTTTAGTTACTTTAACAACAGGCACAAACACAGGAAGCTGCCCAAAGGGAGATAAAGGGGAAGTAAATTTTGGCCAAATGCAATAAAATATAATTCTACTCTTAAAAAAGGTGTATTTAGGACTCTTGTGTTAACTCTAAACAACATGATTTCTTAGAATTTTCTTTGACAAACTGCAAACTTAACCAAAAAGAAAACTATGAAGTAATATTAGAAAGCATTCTTTTAATAGGTAAGAATGTCATCTTTTAAAAACATATTTCTAACAGGAAAAATAGGATGGCTTTTCATTTGTATCAAGCTATGATAATCTAGTTACATTGGAGCGTTATTGTGACTTTTTTTTCACAAAAATGTACTTGGGTAGGCATTCCTTTTTCTCCCCCGCTTTCCCCCCACCCCCATTTTGTTTTTACTACATACTCAGTAAACTAGTTTCTTGAGAAGCAGTGTCACTTAATAAGTAATTAGCTATTCAAATGCTCAAATGTACCTTTCTATGAAGTGTAAGAAAATTACTGAGTCATCTTAGAGACTTAGTCAGATTATGTACATGTAAAGTTTCATGAACAACTCACAGAGAACCATTTAATTAGTAATCTTACCCATTTTCTATCCTTACAAATCTTTCATTACTACATTGGGGTCTTCAATATGCATATCAAGTAACTAGAAACTCTGTTTTGAGAGAAGTGATTCTCCCCCTCTACTCCACTCTGGTGAGACCCCACTTAGAGTACTGCATCCAGATCTGGGGTCCTCAGCACAGGAAAGACATGGACCTGTTGGAGTGGAACCATAGGAGGGCTATGAAGCTGATCAGAGGGCTGGAGCACCTCTCCGGTGAGGACAGGCTGAGAGAGTTGGAGTTGTTCAGCCTGGAGAAAAGGCGGCTCCGAGGAGACCTCATAGCAGCCTGTCAGTACTTAAAAGGGGCTTAATAAGAAAGATGAGGACAAAATTATTAGTAGCGCCCATTGCAATAGCACAAGGGCTCAAGGTTTTAAACTAAAAGAGGGTAGATTCAGATCAGATATAAGGAAGAAATTTTTTATGATGAGGGTAGTGAAACACTGGAACAGGTTGCCCAGAGAGGTAGTAGATGCCCTACCCCTGGAAACATTCAAGGTCAGATTGGACGGGACTCTGGGCAACCTGATCTAATTGAAGATGTCCCTGGCCATTGCAGGGGGGTTGGACTAGATGACCTTTACAGGTCTCTTCCAACCCAAACTATTCTATGATGCTATGATTCTATGATTCTGTAGGAATCTGTTTCTAAATATGAATGCCTTTAAGAGTAAGAGTCAATAAAAAAACAAGAACACCCACCACTCAAAAAAAACCCCCCAAAACCAACAACAAAACAAAATCCCAAAATTTCTCAAAATCACTGAAATCTCTCTCTTTTTTTTTTTTTTTTTTAGGTAAGGTTTTTTTGAAGAAAAAAATAATCCAGATTTTTATTAATATAATTTTGTAATATATCCGTCTTGACATTGAAGTTAAATTGAGTTAGATACATTAGGGATTTCTGGCTAGTTTCCAAATTCATGAAATAAAGAAAACAGGTAGAAGTTAAACTGTAAGCTCTTCCATTTCCCTGATGATGTGGCAGATTGAAATCCACAAGGGTCATCAAGGTAAATACTCAAGTGAACATTTGTGCAAATATTTAGTCACAACTGTTTCTTCTACAAACATTTTTGCAAACAAAAATTTGCTTGTATAAATGTTTGCAGGAGCGAATGAAAGAAGCCAGTAAGTAGCCTGGCACACTCTATTCCCCTAGAAAAAGCTTTGGGATTTTCAGTATCCATAGAAACTATATAAAATATAACTTTCTAGCTGTGAAAAATTTTAAGAGCAATGTTCAATTTTAAGATACTAATACAGTCTTAATAAAAAAAAAGTCTTTCTAGATCTGTTGCTCATAGTTCTTCAAAATTTGTGTCAGACTGGATTTATGAACCTCCCACAACTAATCAGTGGCTAGGAGGCCAGGAAAGACACTAAGAATAGGATCATCTGCTTACTGGTTGGGAACAGAGTAAGTCCCTGTAAGTGAAGACAAGTTATTTTGTTTCCCAGCTCCTCTAAACAAACATTGTTCATTCTGAAACTCTAGAAGGCATCTAATTTGGTATTTTTCAGTCTGTGGTCTTAGAATTCTAGGGGTATTTCTAAGAGGTCTGTAAAAGGTGAATAAATAAATTCTTTCTTAGAATCATCATAGAATCATAGAATGGTTTGGGTTGGAAAGGACCTCAAAGATCATCTAGTTCCAAGCCCCTTGCCATGGGCAGGGACACCCTCCACTAGACCAGGTTGCCCAAAGCCCCATCCAGCCTGGCCTTGAACGCTTCCAGGGAGGGGGTCCTCACAACCTGTTCCAGTGCCTCACCACCCTCACAGTGAAGAATTTCTTTCTAACGTCTAATCTAAATCTACCCTTCTTCAGCTTAAACCCATTACCCCTTGCCCTGTCACTACACTGCCTGATAAACAGTCCCTCTCCATCTTTCCTGTAGGCCCCCTTCAGGTAGTGGAAGGCCACAATTAGGTCTCCCTGGAGCCTTCTCTCCTCAGGCTGAACAACCCCAACTCTCTCAGCCTGTCTTCATAGGAGACATGCTCCATCCTTCTTATGAGCTTCATAGCTCTCCTCTGGACTCAGTCCAACAACTCCATGTCTTTCTTGTACTGGGGCACCCAGAGCTGGATGCAGTACTCCAGGTGGGGTCTCACAAGAGTGGAGTAGAGGGGCAGAATCACCTCCCTCGACTTGCTGCTCACACTTCTTTTGATGCAGCCCAGGACATGGTTGGCTTTCTGGGCTGCAAGCACACACTGATGGCTCATGTTGATCTTCTCATCAATCAATACCCCCAGTCCTTCTCCTCAGTGCTGCTTTCAATCCATCCCCCACCCAGCCTATAGCTGTGCTTGGGATTGCTCCAACCCACGTGCAGGACCTTGCACTTGACCTTGTTGAACTTCATGAGGTTCGCACGGGCCCACCTCTCAAGCCTGACAAGGTCCCTCTGGATGGCATCCCTTCCCTCCAGCATGTTGATTGTTCACATGTCCTGTCCACAGGTCCTACCATCCTCTGAAAAATTTGTTAAGATCAGGTAACAATGTTATCATATCCCATCTGTCCTCATTGTACAGGAACAAATAATTTGCTTGAAAGAACAAATAAAGAGGAAGCTTCAACTACCAGTACTTAGGATGAAATCACAGATAAGTTAACTTTCAACAACAACAAAAGAAATCAAAAGGAAAAGCTCTGTGGGGGTGAAAAATTTTTTTCACCCAAATATATCATCTTTGATTGAAGACTTCCAGGGCTAGAAAATTGGGCCACATGCCATAGGACTTTTGTTCAGATAATTCCTATTCATTTTGTCTGTTTTTTTTTCACCTTTCTCAAGAATACTACAAACTCTTAATAACATTATTATCTGCTAACAGCTGTTTCCTACAGCAGGATGTCTTATTTCTGTTAGTCTGCTAGAAAGTTTCTTAGCCACAATTCTTCCCGCTGTCATGAGTGATCTGCCTATTCCCAGTTAGGGAAATATGGAAAGTTCTTGAATGAACAAGAAAAAGACTGACTACTTGTTTTCCAGTAGTGTACCTTAGAATTTTTATCTTTAAAACATTAGGTAGTAATTTGCATCATGTACATTCTCAGATATTCCTCAGTCAGCCACAGGGAGAATGCTTTTGAACAGTATAATTTCAGCTGTGCAATTTAGAACTGAGCATTTTATTTACAGAAGATTCAAGCTATAGAAAACATTTTCAAGTTGACGAGTGGTTTCGATCAAGGGAGAAGAGGCACTTTTTTCTGTTTTAAATTCTTTGATTGAAAGATTTCAATTTTTCAGTTCTAAGCCAGGATTTTTACTACTTTATGTCTTTGTGACTTGAGTATCAACATCTGTGCTTATCTTTAGAAATGTCATTCATTATTCTAGTGTGCACAAATGCTCATTAGAAAAAGTGAAGATACGAGAGGGAAGTCTAAATAAAGAAAGTGGAGTTGAAAAATCTCAATTTAAAATAACGAAAATTCAGGAGATTTTGTCTCTTTTAATCTTCCTATAGGAAAGAGACTAGAAGTTCTGTTGCCTTAGATAAAGATTAACAACTGCTATTAAATATTATCAAGATATGAAATAAGTATTACAACGTTTATGCACTTTGAAAATAAGAAAATCAATAAATGATACTTAATTCTTTCATTATTTGCTTGACAAGTGTTAAAAACTTTATTGCTACTTTATCTAAAATCACAAATATCTAAACTAAAAAACAGAAAACATAGAAAATACAATTAAGTGTGTCACATACTATATTTGTCAGCTCCCAGAGGCAAACTGGAATATTGGATTCCTATGTTAAGTCCCAATTCTTGTTGAGACTTTATTACCAAGGATGGCAAAATGACATCAAAGAACAGAAGAGAGGATCTTGATTTGCTTCTGTGGTGAAGGAAGAATGAGCTGCAATTACAGCACATAACACCCACTAGAGCATAACACCCACCTGGTGTGGGTGTTAAAGAAAATAAATAAATAAATAAAATAAAACAAATAAACATACTTTAAAATATTACTTAGTTGTACAGCTCTTACGTTTGCTCTAAACCCTCATTTGCACAGAACAAGATAGAGATAAAAAGGAAGTTTTTTTGTTTGTTTGTTTGGGGTTGGGTTTTTTTTTTTTTAGTTTTTTTTATATATATATATATGTTAGCAAGAGTCCACAAATGCTTTGCTTGAACAGGACAAAAATCAGCATCAATAAAGAGGATTTGCAACCAAATTCTGCTGATGTTCTGTTACTTTGTATCTGGGAGAGGACATTAGCTAAGATGATATATTGCATTGTACTTTACAGTAATAAGCACATTCTCAAGTACTATGTGACCTAATTTTTCTCGGCATTAGTAAAATGGAAGAAATACGGAACAAAATAGTTAAAGCTGCATATCCTTTCATGCTCAGTCACCAAGTATTCTTAACTATTTATCAGTTTGACCCTTTTTGTTAACACTCTCCAGAATGGTGGTTGGAAGGTTTTTATTTACTATATATCTTCAGACTTTAACAAATAATGTTTTAACTAGGGCAAAGCTACACATTTCTCGTTGTGAAAATGCCAGTTTTCTGGCTAACTTTGCACTGATAAAATCAGAGGCTGGGAAATGTGCATTTGACATGAGAATAGATTTTAATAAAGGAAAATTAATTTTAAAATACAATCAAATTTGACAAAGCTATTAATATTTGTAAAACTGTTCTGTCCACAGCATAATAGATGTTACAAAGATTTTATAAGATGTGGTTCTGGCCATCTAAAACTATGCTTGTGAAGAAACAGACAGGACACTACTCATCTGTTGATCCATAGTAACGGAATGCAGATTCTTAGACCAAAATAAATTAAATGTGAGAGAACGATATCCACCAATGGTTCATGGTATTTTGCACCTAGCAGTTAAGTTACATTTTCATCTCACCTAGTAATTCAGAAGTAACTAGAATTTCTAGACTGTGTTTTTCACAAGATTTTTAGAATTTGCAGATGAGATTCTGGAGATTCTTGATAGTTTCTGGTTCAGATTTGTGTAAGGTAAAATTAATATATGATGGTGTCGTGGTTCTGGCTAGCATAAAGTTAATTTCCCAAGGAGCCAGGCCAGGTGAGCCAGGCTGGCCGGGGGCTATTCCATACCATGTGACGTCATGCTCACCATGAAAGGGGGCCAGTCGGGGAGGGGTGGGTTCAGCGTGGCTCCGGGACGGGCTGAGGGTCTGGTCGGTCGTGGGATCCGTAAATTGCTTTCTGTTATATCACTTGTTGTGTATCTCTGTTATCAGTGCTGTTGTTGATTGTTTCCCCCTCCCTTGCTGTCCCAGTAACCTGTCCGTACCCCAACCCACGAGGCTTTGCCTTTGTCTTCCCATTCTCCTCCCCATCCCGCTGGGGGAGGGTTAAGCCAGCGGCTGGCTGGGGCTCAGCTGCTGGCTGGGGCTGAACCACGTCAGGTAGCAAAGTTTCGATGGCTTTTACTGAAGACAAGAGTTTTTTTAGACCCAATAGACTTTTTTCACCGATGACAGAAAACAGGTGAGAAAAAGAATAAAAATGTGTGTGTAGTAAGTGAAATACAGCAAGTGCTTAGAAAAAACTCAGAGAAATTGCATTTTAAATTACTTTTTTGTGGAGGAGAGTTTCTATTTTTCTTCTACAACTTCAGATAGTGTGCTGATTTTGGCTGGGATGGAGCTAATTTTCTTCAAAGTAGCTAGTATGGGGCTATATTTTGGATTTGTCCTGAAAACTGTTGATAACACAGGGAAGGCTTCTTTCCTGCTGAGCAGTGCTTACACAGAGCCAAGGCCTTTGCTGCTCCTCACCTCACCCCACCAGCGAGTAGGCTGGGGGTGCACAAGGAGTTGGGAGGGGACAAGGCCAGGACAACTGACTCCGACTTGGGTTAAACCCCAACAGATAGCAATTTTAAAAATGATGCTCCTGAGTAGATGCAATGAATGCCCAAGTATGTCAGCTGTTAAAAGGTTAAGTAGCAAATAAGCAATTAGTCTTTATTGCTGGTTTCTTTAACACATTTATGACTAAATGTGAGTATTCAGGTTAAACACTCAGCTAAACTACATTCCCTAAAAAAAAAAGAATTTACATAGCTAATATATGTACTATTCCTTCACTTTAATCCACGCATCTTAAAATCCATGTAGCTTTTAAGAAGCCATCAACAGCACATTATATGTACTTCAGTAAGCTTCCCCTGATGTCTTCTGCATCACAACTATGTTGACCGTGCCTGACTGGTCTTTCATTGTAGCTTCAGTCCCCAAACTCCCAACTATTTTCTGTTGTCTTCTGCTGCACATCTTTTAATCTCTCTTTTGAATGTCCTTTCACTAATGTTATAACCTAAGTTATATGCATTGTTTCAGATGAAAACTTATTATTTTCATATTTGCTTTTAAGAAGCAAATTTCTTCTCTGCAACTATCAAACAATATATTTAAAGAGGCTGTCAATGTGAGGCCAAGTTTTACTTTCAATACTAATAATGACATGTTAATCTACACTGAAATATTAAATAAAAATAGTAACATTTAGACATTTAAGTTCCTTCTGCTTATACATCATAACTGTCAAAAGGCAGTCGGAAGCTGCTCAACCTATTTGAAACTGTAAAATTTGTCTACTCTGTCTTTTTTTCCTTGTCTTCCAATGTTTCATCAAGCATTTTTTCTTTTACTCTAGAAAACTAGGAAAATTTATTTTAATTTTAAACTCTATGTTAAACTCTTTGGAAAGAAATATTTAAAGCACATTTTTATTTAGATTTCTGATTTTTCAATTTATAGGCTGAAATTTTTCAATGTTAATTGAAAGAAATATTAATTAGTATTAATTAATAATAGTACTAACTATTAATGTACTTTGCTAGTATCTCAAAGTCCCAGCTTACGATTGTTTTAAGCATTGCATATGCACATGATAAGTGGAAGTCTTTCCTAAGGTTGTTTACAAGGCAAATGGGCAACATGCTAATATGCTAATTATCTTACTTTTACACATGGAACACTGAGAAACAACTGAGGTTAAGTGACAAGAATCAGAAAGAAGAATGAAACAAGTTTCCTGAACAGAAATAACTATTTCCTGAAACTTTTAATTAGTTTAAACCCTTTCTGTCTTCTTGAGTTTTCTGTCCACAAGGTGCATGAATTTCCTCTAAATCATTTATCTGTTTAGTCTTTTGTGTGTATATGGTCTTCAGAATTTTGTCTGTATATAGTTCAAGAAAAGCTTTCTAAATTTTTACTTAAATTACTTCAAAATGTCTGGTAAATTGCAAGCTGTAAGTCACTCAACTTTGATTCTAATTTGATGAACAACACTCAGAAGTTTCAGTGAAATCATCTTTATGTCTCAGGTTAAAAGTGCAAATATACATATTTATAAAATAAAAATTTCCATTCAGCAATACTCTTGCAGTTACATTTCCCATTGGTATTCATTGAGAGTATTATAATCATATATTCATTATATGATGTATTCATTGAGAATATTAATATGAATCCCAATATTCTTTTAATATTCAGTGCTCACAGAATATTAATGAAAATGAACAGAATAAATCAGAGACTGCACATTAAAGTGAATACGTTTATTATTCGAGAAAATATTTGTGAAACCATTCTGAAGATATTTGCACATTTCAGAGGAGGGCCATGTATCTGCAAGCCAGTCTAACATAAGTTTACATGCCATATTGTTATAAACATAAGACAGAAGGCTGACAGGAGAAGAAAAAGACACAACATGTGATGTCTTTGAGTATTGTCATGCTGATTTCATAAATAGAAGATGAAGTTAAATCAATGAATGGATCTTCTTTAAGTAAAATTTTTGCTTAGCCTGAAAGGCTTCAACATCAGAACACTGTCTCACCAGGTATGTCCAGGAGCTGACTGTGGGCAATGGATTAGAGCTAGCAGTGTGGAATTGCTTTCCTTCAGCAGCTTCTTTATCTGCTCCTTAAGTTGAGAGGCTAAATCAATTAAAACTGGCTAGAACTCATGCAAGCACAAAAATTGCGTGTGAAAAAGTATCCCATAACACAGATAGGGCTAAATAAGTTGTTTAATATGGACCAGTATTTCCAGAGAAAATAGAGGATTGCAACTCTAAGAATTATTGTAATATGATATATATTTTATATATATTCTTCAGCTTTTGCCTTACTCACTGTATGTGGGTATGCACACACATGCATAAAAAAGGAACTCTTCAGTTTTTCTGAAAATTAAGTGGGAGCACATGCAAAGTAATAGCACTGGATTGCTGGGTTTTGTTTAACTTTGTTCTGTTTCACCAAGATTTTTAATTGAGTAAATTGTGAATCCTGATATCTAACCTTATCACTTCCTATATTGTGGGTGTCAAAAAAAATAAAAAAAAAAAATCTTAGTTTTTTCACAGCTAATTTGTTATTTCATATATCCAGCTTCTAAAAATTTTAATAGGAATTAGACATCTAATTGATTTTGAATACATCTTTAATTTCTTTTCCTCGAGCTAAATTCTTGAGTGAAGCTTCAGCTAGAGATTTAACCATGAATCTTGCAGAAACCTGTCTGCAATTAAATTCAGAGGGATACAATTTTCCTCAAAAAGGATAACTATGCTCTAACTAATATGACTGTCTACATTTAAGAATGAGAGTTGCCTTAAAGTGTTTAATTTTAAAGTAATTAAATTTTTTTACTAAGGAGAAGCTGATAAATCAAGGCATGCTTTGTCATAGGTGGATTTACTACAATAACTTGCAGTGCTTGTTTGTTTTGTTGCTCAGTACAGTCTGAGCTGGACAGTATTGTCAAACTGCCAAGTAATTTTAGCTCATGAACTTTCTCAGTGACCTCAGTATTTGCAGAAATGGATCCTAAGCCTGTCTGCAAATATGATCCTGAAACAGCTAAAGTTGCAAGGATTCAGCATGCAGACTTGCTACTCTAATATTTTAATTATAAAATGAAATGCATTACAGGACAGGCTGAGAAGGATAGCTTGTCAAAGCCAGAAAATTTTGAATGAAAATATCCACATTTCTTAAGCTTGGCTGTATAAATATGTTGAGACCATACGCTGTAAGTTTGAGTACAGTGCAAATTTAGCTAAAATAGAATAGGAATTTTATGTAAAAGCTAGAATGAAGTGCCAAGTGATACTTGCCTCTAGCAACCCTATAGTAATGGCAGCTACTGTGTTACAGTTGCTCTTCCATCACGCGATAAACCATCTTAGGCAGTGGCTCACCCTCTTCCCTTAGACAATGAATTAACAAGCAGGAAGACTACTGAGTCCTTGAATCGTGTTACTTTATGTTTCAAAGTTGCGGCAAGGCTATAATGTCCGAACTCACGAGCTGGCAAACTGCACCTGCAATTAATAGCAAACAGTTGTCTCAAGTAGGATTGTCTTTGAGACCAGAAAACCAACAAGTATCTTAATATTTCTTCTATGTGTGAGTGTCAAATCCATTAGTATTGAAGTAGCATATGTAATGAGCTGCTAAGAATTTCACCAGTGCCGACAAATTGGGTGGATCGATATGTTACTACACTGTCAGTACAGACTGGCTTTGAATTTAGGTAATGGCTGACAAAATGATTCAAGATGAGCATGTAGAGGAAATAATTGCACCTCCCATTAGAGAAAGCCGCCTGCTTTAATCAGACGGTGCCACAGAAGGCTATAACTGCTGCTAGTCTGCTGATCTGGCAAAAAAAACCAACAGTGAAAGCAGGAGGTTGAGTACACGAAGCACTATTCTCCCTTTGCAATCAGAGTTAAAGGAGGTTTTAAAGATGTCAAATACAGTGAGTCAGAAATTCAGCATACTGAGTGTGCACATCGTTACAGATTTTTCATTGTCAAAGATCTATGAAATATATTGGATAACTGCAGTGTCTACCAAAAGTAGTTCAGCACAGACATTGCATAAAGGTCAGATATTTTGCTCAGCTGCGTCATAACGCCCATTTCAGGTGACAATTATATGTACTTGCCGTGCCAGGGGGTATAACTGAGTGTGACAGTGGCAAACACTTTGTGGATATTCCATCCCATGCACCGTTAATGTTCTTGCTGCGCTATTGATGATTATGAACGCAGCACTGCACACAGCTCAGCAGTTTCGGCTTGGGAAGAACCTCTGTATTTATGTTGCTTGGGAGAGCACTGCCTCATCTCTAAAGAGCTACCTGACTGAGCCTATTTTTATCCCTGGTTATTTGCCTATAAGCATATCTTGATAAAAAATTGAAAATCTGCCCTAGTCTATTAATATATATGTATACAATCACATGATAGATCAATGGACTGATGCAACACCATCAAATGGTGCTACAAGGCAAAATCTTGTTTCAGCCAACGCTGTCCCTGTGGCATCAGCCCCAGAGCCAGGTGTTGATCCATGGTATGTATCCAATTCTTTCTCCCTTCACTGGCAGGATTAAGTTGATCCTCAGTCCTTTGAACCTCACTTCCAGACCTCCATAGCCTGTCTCCCTTGCCACACTTGGAACTGACCCAGCAGTGTCATTGGTGTCCAGATGGATGGACAGCAGAGATTAATAGCCCAAGGGTAAGGTAAGATTTGATGTTCTCTCTGTAACATCCCCGATTTGGGTGTGTATTGGGTTTACATGGCAAGGGTTTGGTAGCAGGCAGGACGGCAGGGATGTCTTCTGTGAGATGAGACCAGGAGCTGCCCCCTTGTCAGAGGAAGGCAGTTCCAGCAGGCTCTAAAACAGACACATTGCTGTCCAAAGATAATCCTATCAGCAGTGCTGGTGGTGCCTCTGTGATAACAGATTTAAGAAAAAGTAAAAAAAGCTGTGCAGCAGCTGTGAGAAAGAGAACTGAAAAAACTCTGCAGACACCAAGGTCAGAGAAGGAGTGGGAGGAAGTGCTTCAGGTGCCAGATATGAGATTCTCCTGCAGCCCAGCAAGAAGACCATGGTGAAGCCGGTTGTACCCCAGCAGCCCATGGAGGACCACATCAGAGCAGATCTCCATTCTGCAGCCCCTGGAGGACCCCAGGCTGGGGTTTGTTCTGAAGGACTGCAGCCTGTGCGAAGGACCCATGCTGGAGCAGGGAAAAAGTGTGAGGAGAAAGGAGCAACAGAGAGGAAGTGTTATGGACTGATTGCAACTCCCATTCCCCATCCCACTGTATTGCATGCGGGGGAGGAGATAGAGGGGTCAAGAGTGAGGTTGAGCCTGGGAAGAAGTCAGGAGAGTGAGAGGGAAAGTGTTTGCAGTTTTGTTTTTTATTTCTCACTCTACTACTCTGTTATTAATTGGCAAAAAAAATTACATTCATCTTCCCCAGGTCAAGTTTGTTTTGCCCCTGACAGTAATTCCTGAGCAATCTCCCTGTCCTTATCTTGACCCACAAAGTCTTTCATCTTATTTTCTCCTCTGTCTTCCTGAGGCAGCCAGCCAAAGTTAACCCACCACAGGACACCCAGCAAGAAACAAGCCTCCTGAAACATGCAAGTTCTTGCCCATCAGGTGGGTATTTCCATCCTTGCAGGGAGCAGTCTGACAGCTATCCACCCACCTTTTCCTCCTAACACAGACACGTGTTTCTGGCTCCCTGGGGCACTATACCTGCTCTGAAGCTACAAATTTGCAGCTGGTGGGGAAGCAGTCTTCATCCTTTTGCCAGAACTCATGAGTTTCCAGCCTTTCTTTTCATGGGAATCTCCATCCACTGCTCATCTGAGGATATTTTCTAGATCTTTCCTTAAACCGTCAGTCTCAGGCTCTTGGATCTGCAGGGCCTCTCCGAAGACACTGACAATCTTGCTCAGCTACCCTGATGGTGCATAGTCAGTTTGCCTCTTCCTGCAGCTTCTTCACCTAATGGCACCATTGTCCTAGCCTGTAGCACTACCTGATCTCATTTTGTACAGCATCTTACTCTCTAGGATAGAATAAAAAGACCAGACCTCTGTTGTTGAAATATGAATAGCTCACTTTGTCTAGGTGAGCTATTCACGACGTATAGTATTCAATTCTACAAGCACTGTTGGGTATAATATTCAATGATTTCAGAAATTCAGTGAATGTCAGTAACGCGTATGTGACTGTGTGCATGCATGAACACAAAGCTGTTACTCTCTGGATGTGACTATAAAAGCAAATGATACACAGGACTTTATATAAATAACAAATGTTAGTGAAATTTCATTCAAAATGTGTTTAGGGTAAAACATAGTTTAACTGCTGAAAGACACTATCCTTCATAAAATCACAAATATTATATGCTGTAAAAGTCAGTTGTTTTCTTTTTAGGATAAACACATAGAACTAAATATAATGAACATGCTAAATTACTCTTTACAGAAGCTTATACACAAATATGCAAGAGTTGCTAATATATGAGCTGATAAAATTGTAATGTTGCATATTTCATGATATGTTGTAAGTATTTTTTAATACAGTGGTTTTTTTCTCATATTAAGATAAGCATTTACATTTCTTTAATCATTGTTAGAAAATGTCTTTATTACTATTTTTATGAAAATTAAATAAAAATTAGATGAACATAAATCTTTGAAAATTAAAATTAACAGCTCGTGTATCTTTTAATTGTGAAGTGATAGAGGTCTGTTTTGATCCAGATTAATGCAATTTTTGCTTGTGACTTCCAAAATGACACAAGATAATCATATTGTGTTTCTAAGTGAGAAAGAATGGTTGGAAATACGGCATAATCTTCTATACTGTGTAAACAAAATAGTTCATAGCCATTACTACTGGAGGTAACATATCTTACCTTTACCAGGGTAAATCACTCAATTTACAAATAACTTCTTACACTTAACTATGGCTTTCTGGTCTTGTAATACTCCATTTGTTTTAAATGCTTCTCCCTCAGCCTTAAGAGCTCTATTACAGAATATTTCCTTGCTGTCAATAAAAGGAATCTTACTCACTCAGGCCTATACACATATTTAAAGAGATATTAGTCAAATCTAACTCTTGAGTTAAAACATTTGGATGGATCTTTTCCCCATAACACAATCATACATACTTTTTTATTTTGTTATATTGCAGAAAGCTAGATAGACATAAACACTTAGATATATTTCAGGGATGGTACACTGCACCAGAGACATCATTTATTGTCTTTGCTCTCTGTATATGTTATGTTCCATTAAGGGACTGGAGCAGTGTGAAACCTCTGTGTCATGAAATCAAAGCCATAATCTGTTGAAAATATGTCACTAAGTATGCTGTTTGCTATGTATCAATAAGCTAAATAATTGGATAAAGTTTTTTCTACAAATATGATGTAATATCATGATGTATGGATGATCTGGTAAAAATATAATGTTGATTTTTTTCATTGCATGCATTCTCACACAGGTGAGAATCAGCTTTCCTCAGGGAGCTACTTGCCATGCTCAAGGGAGACAAGATTTCACAGAATGCAAGATGCAGCTGGCCAGGCATCAGAGATAATAGCAAGAAACTTCTTGGAGACTATGAGGAATTTATTACAATTTGCAGTCATGGGTTAATTCAGACCAAAGGTGAACCAAAGACCATTTTCAAAGACATAGTGAGCAAGCAGGAAGAGTTGTGTGTGATTTTTTTTTTTTTTTTGGTATTATTTCCACTGTGTATAATCTAGTCACTTTTAGATGGGGTGCTTAAAAAAATAAAAAAGAAGGTTTTTTAGTACCTAATCTGATAGAACCTGTGCTTTTTATTGTGTGGGAATTGGGGTTGCATTGGGTTGGATTGAGGTTTTTTTTGCGAGGGGATATCTTTTAAAAGTCACCTTCATTCTTATTGTGGAATTCAGAACAGGAGATAGGCTGGGCAGATTCACCTGAAAGCTCTGGCTAACTCCAGGTCTCTTCGAAGCCCTTAGGGCACACAGGGTGAGAATATGCTTCCAGATGGAGACAAAACTACCCTTTTTCCCAGAGGAGCAGTGAAAATTTGCAAGCTGCATCAACTTTCATATTATTTAAACTATTTATTCACAGACTTATGTTTGTGTATGAGCGAGTCAGTGTCCCGTGTCTTCTCTATCCTTTCTGAAGTGATTAGTGCCTCTGGGATTTCTAGGAGGAAACATGTTTCCTGTTCTCTCATGAGGCAGCTGTTTAAGGACTGCCAAAATATTTGTCCTTTGGAAAGAATCTGTAATTGGCAGAACCTAACTTTACACTATTCATATACTCTTTCCACAGTAGTGTCAGACAAACTATAGCTTATAATATCACCAGTTGTTAGCAGTCTGATTTTCCAAAAATATATCAAATATTTGCTACAGATAACTTCTAATACTTTAAAAGAAAACTGCAGCATTCTGTATCTTACCCTGTCTCCTGTATAATGTTACCCATTTTCTAAATACTTATTCTGTTTGAAGTTAAGTGGGAAATGAAATCCCCTACCTACCATGGGCATTTGGGTCATGCATCCCCTGATAATGAACACTTTAGGGGAAATAAGCAAGGTTTTGTCTGTAACAGGAAGTGAGTAAACTAAAACTGTTTCAGAGTTTTAAAACCTGATTGTGTTATTTCCTGTCATGAAAGTTAAAATTAAGTGTTCTAGTAGTCTTTTAGTAGAGGATCTTAAAATTGTTTTCTGAAGTGATATGTAATGTTGCATTGGGTATACTATCAACCACTTCTTAGTTTATAGTGGATCACCCAATTGGTAACTGAACTAAGTCCATTTTGTTCACGTAAAAGGTCCACCTTGCTGTTGTTAAAAATCACATAAACACCAATTAAACTATTAGATGGTAATTACACTCCATAACTGAGGCCATTCTGTCTCCAAAGCAATCAGAGATAATGCACTAATATTAGGAAGTCTTACTTCCACATACAGAAGTTCTGTTTAACTTAAACTGAAACCAATTCAATTTTTGTTGTTTCCAATGCAAAATAAGATGTATTACTCCCTTTCAAGTAAGACCAAGTGTCCCAAAAACATCCTTAACTTTTCTGTTTAGCCTTCTACATGGCAATGATACCTAGACCTGGAACTACAGATGTCAATACTTAAACAGCAAAGAAATACAATGAAAATTTGTACAACAAATCTGCTTCTATTTATTTTCTATACTAGTGAAAAAGCCTTGACAGTGTTGATGCGAGAGGACTTTTTGCAGATTCTGATTTTTAATAGGAGTATAATCAATTCCATTTCAGCTTCACTACAATCAGCTTTTGGCTTGGCTTTGTAATAGTAGTTACTGTACCCAAGTTATCATTCTGTCTCAAAACTTTAGGTGTATATTGTTCAGTGCTTTCCTTTTACTTAACAGATAGCAGGTTTGCATGAGTGTAAGTGGAAGGATAATTTCCCTCCTCATTGATACAGATGTGGCATGAATGCCATGGAACCATAGAAGACACATGATCAGATTACAGTAATAGTCTTCAAATACTTAATCACATCATTCTCAAGAGAAGTTACACTGCAATCAATAATATTTGGCTTACTTTAAATTTTGTGTGTGAATGAAGTTCTCAGCAGTCCTGGCTAAACGGGCAGGTCCCAGTTGACTGGAGGTTAGTAAATGTGACACCCCTCTACAAGAGGTGCCAGAAGGAGGCTCTGGGGAGCTACAGGCCTGTCAGTCTGACTTTGGCACCAAGGAAGGTTATGGAGCAGGTCATCTTGAGTGTCATGACGTGGCACATACAGGACAAGCAGGTGATCAGGCCCTGTCAGCATGAGTTTATGAAAGGCAGGTCCTGCTGGACTATCCTGATCTCCTTCTATGACAAGGTGACCCGCTTAGTGAATGACGGAAAGGGTGTGGATGTTGTCTACCTCGACTTTAGTAAAGCCTTTGACAGTTTCCCACAGCATTCTCCTGGAGAAATTGGCTGCTCATGGCTTGGATGGGTGTACACTTCACTGGGTAAAAAACTGGCTGGATGGCTGGCCCCAGAGAGTTGTGGTGAATGGAGTTACATCCACTTAGCAGCCGGTCACAAGTGATGTTCCCCAGGGCTCAGTACTGGGGCCAGTTCTCTTTAATATCTTTACCAATGAACTGAACTAGGGGATCAAGTGCACCCTCAGCAAGTTTACAGATGACACCATGTTGGGCAGGAGTGTTGATCTGCTTGAGGAAAGGAAGGCTCTACAGAAGGATCTGGACAGGCTGGATCAATGGGTCAAGGTCAGCTGTATGAGGTTCAACAAGGCTCAGTGCCAGGTCCTGCACTCGGGTCACAACAACCTCATGTAATGCTACAGGCTTGGGGAAGAGTGGCTGGAAAGCTGCTTGAAACAGGAGGACCTGGGGTGTTGGTCGACAGCCGACTGAATAGGAGCCAACTGTGTGGCCAGGTGGCCAAGGTGGCCAACAGCATCCTGGCTTGTATCAGAAACAGTGTTGCCAGCAGGACTAGGGAAGCGATCGTCCTCCTGTAACTGGCACTGGTGAGGCTGCATCTTCAATACTGTGTTCAATTTTGGGCCCCTCCCTACAAGAAAGACATTGAGGTGCTGGAGTGTGTCCAGAGAAGAGTCACGAAGCTGGTGAAGTGCCTAGAGCACAAGTCTTATGAGAAGCAGCTGAGGGAATAGGGTTCATGTATTTAACACCTTTCATTTCAGGAACCGAAAGCACTGTGCTAGTCAGTGTAAAAATAGTGTTTGCTATACTGAATAAAAGTCTATCTTCTGAATTATCTACACTATCTCTAACTGTAACCAATAGTAACCAAATATTTTATATAAAAGTAAAGAATCATGCAGCAAGTGGATGCAAGATAATTTATCATACATAAATGTCCCATCTTAATCCCCCATATTTAGAGATATAAATTATGAACCATGATTTTTTTTATCAATCTTGCAAAGCGTTTCAAGATATTAAATACTATAGCCTGATATTCTTACTGTCAGTATATACAACTCCCATATCTGCCTGAAGACAAATAATAGCCTTGCAAAGTTGATGTTACCTTCTTTTCAGACACAGCACATAGAAGCTAAGGGAACAAACTTCCCTCATCTGTACGTCAGCCTCTTATTTTCACACCCCATAGACACTGGTGCAAACTTCTTTCATTTTTTTGAAATTTCTAATAGTTATAAACTAGGTAATAATCTANTCCTGTTTCTAATCTCCACTTAAACTAGAATGAACGTCTATCATGTAGTTGTGTGGTGCCTGACTTGTACTGCATATGTATCCCAAAGTTATGGAGCTATGCATTTTTAAGGGATGATCCATCAAAACGGGAGGGGAGGAAGAGAGATATTGTTTCAGTAGATGCAAACATTAGTTTATCATGGGAAGAAAGTGCAATCTTGCAATAAAAGGAGCCTCAGTTCATAACGTTGGTGCCATCCCTTTCCCTTCGCATTGCTTTGGGCAAACCATTCTATTTCTTCACCTCTGTGTCATCAATATGAAATGAAGATGATAATGTTTTTACACTTTGTTCACAAGCAGGCTGGGTAGGATTAATTACTTAACCTCTGTACTGTGTTTTGAACATTAAATATGTTAAATAAAGGTTAAGTACCATTATTATGGTAATCAGTAATAAAAAGAGCTGTATTTTTAATATGAAGGCAGATCAGTAATTTTATTTAATCCTTATAATATTCAGAAGAAAGAAAATATATTTTCAAAACAAATAATGGTTATCCAATTAACCTAAAACTCCTTCAAGATTCTTTATAGTCTTGGTATTACATTGAATAGCTTATTAACTGCATATCAAAAATGTTAAGATAATTTTATCTGGAAACATTATTGAATCCATTCAGATATTAACGTAAAAGGAGTTTTAGTAGTTTTAGACAATTAAAATAGGAATCTTGTGTATGTCTTTAAGATTTTAAGTGGGTTATTTCAGAATTACTTGAAAGAACTGATCAATATTTCATAGAGTTTCACCACTGTATGTAGTTGTTTAAAGCACTTTGATCAAATTGAATTATGGGTCTTTTATCTCACTGTGGCAGTCAACATTTCCAATAGATAACTGTTGACAACAGTGCTCCCAAGTCTCTAATTATATTGTCCACAAAAAAGACAGCTTTTTGAATAACAACCGAAACAGTCATGACCTGGCACTACAAAAATAGCTGGATTCATGGACATCAAATGTAAGGAAAGAATTGAGTCACTAGGAAACGTGTAAGCAATAATAAAAATGTTACAGGACCAAACAGTTGTCCAGTGCTATTTCACCAAGGTTTTAAATAGTTCAGAAAAGAGACAGAGATAACAGCACCATTTAGACAGTTTTCAGACACCAACGAAAGAATAATCTGGTATTGTAACTACCTCATCTGTACATATGTCAAGGCTGTATGGATTTAAAAGTACATATTAAAATAGACAGACTAAGTAGGTGCAAAGGACTAAATAAAATAAAATCTGCTGAAAGGTTAGATTAATTTAAATTTTGTTGATGCATGTGTCAATCGAATATGTATTACAGTATATGTTTTGTTATTAAACTTTCTTTGCTTTACTGAGCATTGTTAAAGTATAATTTGTCAAATGAAATGCTATTGTAGGAAATGTGAGTTAGAAATTGGTACAAAAGAAAACGAACTTTTACCAGCCAAAAGTTAAGATTTCTGAAGATCAAGAAGTGGAGGAAAAAGCTGATTAGGTTTATCATATGAGTACATTAGTTGAAAGTAAGCATTACTGAAGTAGAAATCGATTACAATAAAGAAATATTTGCTACTTTTAACGCCCCTTTAGCCAAGTACAAAAGGACATTCCCATTTCATTGTCTGAGAAAGATCTGTGAAGAAGGTCTCTGTTTCAGACAGACCCTGTATTGATCCGTAAATTGGTAAGCTACACGCCACTCCTTTGCAGACTCTGACTCCAGGATACTAATTCTTCATTAAATATATTACTTTTTTTCCCTCATTTCATTTACTATGTGCCCACATTAATGTAGGACATGCATTTTGCTGTGTTTTTAAAAGTATTGAAGAAATTTCTTTCTAAAAAAGCAATAAAGTTTAATGCCAATATAAAAAAAACAAGGTCAGACTGTAATTTACTAAGTATACATGAACAATTTAAAAATAACATCTTCTGCCTAACTTCTGATGAGAAGTTTGTATTATTATTTCTCAGAAAAAAATAATTATTGGGAAACAGTAAGGAAACCCTAGCCTAATCAATATGCCCCAAAAACAAATGGCTATATTCATAAATGCCAACAGTAAATAGGGTTTCCAAAGTCTTCTCAGATGACATAATCAGTGTAGAAGAAGACCTTGAAAAGTATCATAGAATCATAGAATGGTTTGGGTTGGCAGGGACCTCAAAGATCATCTAGTTCCAACCCCCCTGCCATGGGCAGGGACACCCTCCACTAGACCAGGCTGCTCGAATAGCAATAGCTAATCAGGTTTTAGTTTCTAATTATGCAGTGTAACCTGTTTCCTTCTCAATCTCTGTAGTTCCTTTCTTCGATAAATTGTTTTCTTTTGCTGCTATATCTACCATAAAACCTCTTCTTTTAATCCTTTTCTGACTGTATAGCAGCCAGAAATAAATTTAGGGTTCAATTACAATGTGTTTTCTGGGGGTCTTAGTTAAGATCCAGTCAAGATCTTGGTCAAGATTGCACGTATCAATCCCATGTATCTACATGCATTACTTGTGATTGTCTCTATACTTATTAATGTAAAATGAACAGAGAAAAATTTTACACTGAGAGCCACCCGTCATCTCTATGGTTTTACTTTCCAGTAAGCAATCAATTCAGTAATGGCTTAAGAAATCCAGTAGATAGCACGCAATCATCCTTAGGATTGTTAGCATTTACAAAATCAGGAGGACATTTGTGTTGTGCCTGGAGGAATGTAAAACTCCAGATTTCAAGATCACTAACTCTGGGACCAGAGAAAGGAGGAAGAGTCATGTGGAACTCTTTGGAAATGGCTAAAAATGATGTATATACTGACTGTGACAGGAAAGATTTCTTTTCTGCAACACCTGTCACACAGGGCATGGGACAGAATTGAGCCTCTGACTGTGGGATTAGATATATACAGTATGTCAAGCAGCTACTGAGGAAAAAAACCATCTTGTGATTCCATTATGACACATGTTGTAAAGAAGGATGTTGCTTTCTTCCCTTTGCATTGTTTATATTGAATTTTGTGATTAAGGGCTGTTACTTGCTGGCATAAATTGAAGCTAGCTAGGAGCAGGATTTTAAATGCTTAGGGGAGTGGCAAATCTCATTACTGGATTTTGAACCACACGCAGAACCCCAGTCTATCCTTTCCAAGATTAGCAAAGACATATCTAAGTGCGTGTTTGACCATGGTATATGCCTGGAAGTACTTGAGTAACAAATCAATTCCTTTTTTACTTTAGTAACAAAAAAAATTACAGTATTTATACAGAACACAGTCACATCGTTCCAGGAGAATGAATATACATACCACATTCAATTTAGCCTGCTAATTTAGGAGTGAAGCTTTGGTTTTGGAGGTGATTCCTCTGAATGCCAAATGCATTTTTTTTCCCTTTTTTATTATCACTGCAATTTCTCAAGTAACTTGTGTGAATATCATGAGAAAACCCAAATGTATTATATGATTATGTAATTAGATGCTATATCGTAATGAACATGCTGTGAAAAAGAATGAATTAAGGTCATAGAGAATAAATTTAGCTCTGACATTTCCTACTTTGGAGTGCTTGTTTTTTCAGCTCTAGTATTCTATTAATAGCTTTGTTTGTATAAATCTGTAGATGTGGCATGCCACTATGGCATTTTCCTATCGTTTTCAAACTCCAGAAGGAAGAAAACGAAACTGAGAGACATGTTTTCAGCTACATTAAAGATAGTGTGGTGGTCCGTTGGAAAACATTATTTCTGCTTAACTGAAGATGCTTAAAACAATGACAGGAAATTCAGTACATTTGACATCTACAAGTGAGTTACTTCTGCACTTCTTTACAACAAAAAAAAAAAAGTGGTGCCTGAGATGGTATCAGAAAAATCTGGGAAGCTGTTTATGGAACACACATTCACCAATTAATTTTTATCTTATGGTGAATGGTAAAGAAAAATTGATTTTTAGATCCTGACTGTATTTAGGCTTCTATTATCTGCATATCTTACTGTTATAAGGCACAGAAGCATAAATTTAGGACTTGAATAACTTTTAAGAGAAAAGAATTTAGATAGTTTGAGCGCTGCAAACTCTTCTGGCTTTAGATGGCTGCTGACTGAAATTTTGGTATAAGAGTCTTAAAATACAGCTACATCACTCTGTAAGTCCCCAACTATGTTGTGGCTTATTTGGTTTTTCAGTGAACTCTGTGGTTAATATAATGAAACAAGATCTTTCAAGTAAATTATTTTTGTATTTGGGATGCAGAAATGCATGGATTGACCAGATACTATGATGGACTTTATATTTATTTCACTGCAAACAACATTTGAAACAAAAAAGTTTTCTCATGTCCCTTCCCCCCCCAAAAAAAAAAAACACCACCAAAAAAAAAAATAAAATACCCCCAACAAAAAAAACCAGTTCTTTTCTTGGCTTAAAGCCAGGTTTATGTCTCAGTTACTTTAGATTCCAGAAGCAGCATTCTTGTTTGTTTGACTCTCTTTTTTTGTATGCAAATGGAGTATATTTTAGCAATAGGTAGCATTCAGGTTTGCATCCTAATTGGTGACTTAGAATGCCCGGCATTATCCTTCAGCAAAGTCAGCCTTTCATATTGAAATTCTGGAATGTCAGAATGACTGAGCATAGATGGAGAACTATTAATTATGTTTATTTTAAACTGTCCCAGAGTTTCAATAATTCTCTCCAGGGGAAGTGAAGATCATAACATTTACCTACTTGTATAGATGTGATTTTATATTAATGGTTTTAAATGTCCTACTTCGTAATACTAAAAAAGAGACTGTGCAAGCTCTTAGATTTGTATTTTCTTTTAAAAATATTTTAAATATTTACTGCTATTACTTTCTCTTTTGAGGTCACTGTAATTGGTTGTCTTTTAGCTGAGCGGGAAGAGTCTCTGCAAGTAGAATACTGATAGATACATGCATACATGTATGCTTATATATGTGCATATATGTACACACAAACATAAAAATAAATAAAGATATAAGGCAACTATGCCTTGGCTAATACACACACAAAATCACTAGGATTTAAGAAGCTTCTAGGGTGAGCAGCAGTGGGCTCCACAACCCAGTAACAAAGCTGAAGAGCCTTTGCTGGCCAAGCAGTCATCAATCAGATACGAAAGTGTCCTCAGTGTTGGCAGCTTGCTGTCTTGCAAATCCTCTCATGCTGATACTTTTCTGCATTTTCCCTTTAGGGTTTTAAACCTATCCATTTCATTGATTTTACACCTTGAATTTTTGAGGTACTCTATCTCTACAGTCCTACTTCTGTCTACGTTTCTTATCTTGCATGGCTTTGCTACCCAGACTTTCTCACTGCTCTTTCTTAAAACGTAGCAAATTCATATGATCTCTGAGCCATGGCGTCAGTACTGGGCCTTGGATTCTTGAAAGACAGATGCAGAATTCCCTTTTTGGGGTGAGAAGAAATTACAGAGTGATTTAGGAAGGAAAGAGTTATACAGGCATCTTGACCATAAAATATATTACAGTTAAATTTGTTAGCTTTATAAAAAGAATTAGAAGTTTCCATTACGAAGAAAATCTAGTAAGGACAGAACAAGAAAATGGGTCTTTCTCTTATAAGAAGAGATGTTTAAAAAGTCCAATAATTTTTGAAGATCACAGGAGGCAGCTACTGCTAAGTGGTTCATTAGACTTGGCACCAGACAAAAAAAGAACTAGCCTTGGCAAACAAGACTTGTTCAAATCCCATCGTTCTCTACTTTCTATTTCTCTTGTGTCTGAGCTTATGTAGCAACATCTTGGAAAGCTGGCAAATGTGTGGCAGCAACAGATGTAGAACTGGAGTATGACAATGTTAGGTGCAGTACATATGGAAACATCTTTTCCTTCATGTAAGTGTGCCATTTTCTATATATAACACAAGTACAATAATTTAGTACAATAACAAAGCCTACTTTTAAATCTTCTGATCTTAAGACTTGTTTTAAGAGAAGCAACACTGTTATTCTCAGCTTACAGATGGGGAAACTAAAATCACAGAGCCAGAATAACTTATCCAAAGCCACACAGAAAATGAAGCACAGAGGCTGCAGGGAAGCTTGTACTTTGAGTCTCAGTTCAGCATTCTGTCTGTATGGCTTCAATGCACTCTTACCCACACTTAAAGCCCCTATAGTACTCCAAAGTATATGACAAAAATCTGATGCATGCAAGTCAGACCACTGAGTAACTTCATATCATTAGCCATGATAACTTCTATTGTTTGAGAAGGTACTTCATTCCTAGATTAATTCACTAAGGCTGTCTAAATGAAAACAGATTCTAAAATGATGTGTCAGTAGGGATATTGGTGATGTTAGGTGTTGTTTTTCCTTAACCATCTATAAGGTTCTTGGTCAAAAAGCAAGAGGATTTAAAATGAAAAAATTGCCCTTCTTTCAGCTTTGGTACCAGGTTGGGATGGATCTTTTACTTTCCTTGCTTGCAAAAGAAGGATACAAATAAGGTATTTTCAAATTACACGAATTCTGGACCAAAGTTATGATGGTTTTCAGATGTGAATTAAAAACATGTCTGATTCAATAGCTTCTGATATTTAGTACCTGCATAATATATTTTTTGGTGGGAAGAGGAAGGAGGTCAGAGAGTGAACATTAGATGTTTAGCATAAGGAGCAAGGAAAGGAAATCTGATATGATATCCTCTACGTGTTTCCTCATGATGTCCCCATCCCATACCTGTTAAATGTGAGAAGAGACACTGTTCTGATATATGGTGCAGAAATAATTGCCTTCTGTGTTCTTCTAGCACATAATGTAAAATAAAAGGGTATCTAATATTTTATACTCTTTCACCACACATGTCGCAGAAGGTCTTTAAAAGATTTGTGAAAGATCTTGTAATGGGATTTATTTTTTCGGCAGCAGTGGGGTCATTGAAGTACCTTGGACTGCCTTCTGAAGGTTAATTAATTTTATGCTAAGAAGCTAGTCTTTCAGAAGCAGCCATCTAGTGGAAATAGAAAAGTCTTTAATCAACAAACATCAGATCTCATACTCAGTAGAGTTGTATGAAGACATGCAAACCTGTGGTCTTTATATTATCTCACCATATAATTATTTCTCCATATCCTGTACTTCCCCTGTTTTTCATTTAAAAAAAAACAAACCAACAAAATCATACCTTTGTGCTTCTTCAAATTGGATCTTGCTTTTTATTAAAGTGCTGCTAATACTAGAAGAATACTTTGGAATATAGAATTACTAGGTAGCTTCTTTCTTTGGAATTTCATATAAAATAATGAATATTAAACTCTTTGCTTTCAAAGACAGACTTTTATATCTGTGCTCTTGATTCTAAGCATTAAGAAGCAATATTCTAAGAAACTATTGATCTATTTTTTAAGAAAATCTCAAGAGAAATGCAAAATTATTTTTCTATCAATATCCAGAAAGGATATTAATAAATTATGCAGCAGGGATTGTGTAGAACATGAATAGCTATGATTTGAGATAAATATTTATTATTTAAGGTTCTGTCTTAAATTACAGCTTCACTCTGCTAGGCGTTTAAAATGTATGTCGTGAGGGATAGTTCCCTCTTAGCCTATTGTTTTAATAGGTGAGACAGATTACGGGTAGCACAGCACATGGGAGTAAAAGAGCAAGAGAAATGAAATTACCTTTCCCCGTGTCATGCAGTTCCCAGTGCCTGGTAGTACCCAGAGGTTCTTCCCAAGTCCCTGCAGAGGTTCAATTTACTCCCCTACACCTTGCATTATGTTTTCTCAAAGGGAAAAAAAATAAATCTGAGAATGAAAAGATAGGTACAGTAAGCAATGAAACACCCTGTGGGCTTTCCAGAACATATTAAAAATATTTGCTCAATGCTAAAATAGCACTTGTGGGCAGTGGTTTAGGAGGGTGTTTTGTTCTCTTTTTAACAAAAATTTACCAGTGAGTAATTATAACTCATAAAATGTAAAATAAGTTAGTGATCTCCTTCATTTTATATATGGTGGAAAGATGAAAGCAAATCAGTAATACAAACCAAAAAAATGTAGAGCCCCCCTATGTAATAAATCTGAAGCTCAGTGCTCTGCAGAGGGTCAGCCAGGGTATGCTTAAGGTTAATACTGACTGCTATTTCAGCTGTGTACATTCCTTCACTAAACTTTGACAGAACTGATTATTTTAATCTCAGATGGTGATTAGGAAAAGCATTTGGGCTTCTGTAGGTTTCTTTAGTGCTGTAGATAACACTTTTGCTGCACAGACCCTAAGGGACAGAGTGTTGGTTAAAAAAAGAAACCAATTTATTGAGATCTTGGCACAGGATAATGCTCACATGGGGAGTCTAATCTCCTGAACAGGATGGTTGCTCACTGTTCAGTGGAGACGAGCGTCTCCATTGCCGACAGCAGCATCTTTAGCTCAATCAGGTAAGACTGCCCAAACTAGTTTTCCTCATTTCATATTCTCCAGCTGACTGAGGTCGTATAAGACACCCCAGAACATGTACCATCCATCTCTATTAATTATCTTACATACAAAATCTCTTAAATATCTCAACTGTGTACATAAGACTGTTCTCTGTAACTATTTTTGCATCTACGTGAGTCTTTAATACTGTTTGTTGTGGTTAACCTTGATTGGCTGCCACACGCCTGCTCAGCTGCTCTCTTACTCCCTCCCCTCAACAGGAATGGGGGGGGGAGAAAACAAGACAAAAATGCTTATGGGTTGAGATAAAGACAGGGAGATCACTTACCAATTACTATCATGGGATAAACTGACTTAAGTTGTGTGGTGTGTTGACCCTTGCTGGACACCAGGTGCCCACCAAAGCCGCTCTGTCACTCCCCTCCTCAGCTGGACAGGGGAGAGAAAATATAAAACAGTTCATGGGTTGAGATAAGGAGAGGGAGAGATCACTCACTTATTACCNTCTCTGGCTTGGGGTCCTCTACAGGCTGCAGGTGGATATCTGCTCCACCATCATCCTCCATGGGCTGCACGGGGACAGCCTGCCTCACCATGGTCTTCACCATGGGCTGCAGCGGAATCTCTGCTCCAGCACCTGGAGCACCTCCTCCCCCTCCTTCTTCACTGACCTTCGTGTCTTCAGGGTTGTTTCTCCACATATTCTCACTCCTCTTTCCAACTTCAGGTGGTGCTGTGCAGCAAGTTTTCCCCCTTCTTAACTCTGTTACCCCAGAGGTGCTACCACTGTCGCTGATGGGCTTAGCCTTGGCCAGCAGCAGGTCCGTCTTGGAGCTGGCTGGCATTGGCTCTGTTGGACATGGGGGAAGCTTTTATCAGCATCTCACAGAAGTCACCCCTGCAGCCTCCTCGCTGCCAAAACCTTGCCATGCAAACCCATTGCAACTTGGGGGAAAAAAAAAAAAAATATTGCCAATTAAAGTAGTGTTGGATGGTGAGAAACAAAGACAAAAATTAAAACAACACCTTCTCCCTTCCTCCCTTGTCCCAGGTTCAATGTCATTCCTCTACCTCACCTCTCCCCTGCCAAATGATGCAGGGGGAAGGCAAATCGGGGTTGTGCTTAGTCCATAACAGCTCCTCTCTGCTGCTCCTTCCTTCTCACGCTTTTTCTCTGCTCCAGCCACTGGAACTGGCTGTGTCCATCATGGGGCAGCCCCAGCTGCTCCTCACAGAGGCCACCCTGCAGCCCCTTGTCAGTGCCTGGGCACCTGCAGCCAATAGAAATATCTTATCTATGTACAGTTTGATCATTTCTACAGCAGGAACTATCTAGGACTCTCCAGGTCACTCCACCAAGGATGTTGACCAGCACATTTAAGGTACTGGGAGCTGAACCGATCATGCAGTTTCAAGTTGGTCTTCTCTTTCAAACCAGGCTGTTATCTCACCTGCGCAGACAACCAGCTGGAGAGTTGTTTGCTCACTCAGGGAGTTAACCACGGCTTAAGAGCAGTGGGTGTGCACACAGGCCCTAAAAGCCAGCTAGCCCACAATTATAACTCTAGAAGAAACCTGAGACTCATCCTTGTATCTCACTTAAGCTCCATAGCTCTTGGCACACTCTACATGCTCACTGGGAGCCAGATTCACCGTTTCATGTGTAATGCTACCCCCCGACATGAGGCGGGAAGCCTTCCAGCAGGGCAGCGCACCTCAGCCTCTCCAGTGCTCCTGGCTCTCGCCAGGCTGAGGGGATGGCCAGAAGGCATGCTGTCAGCGCACGCTGGCATCCCACCGCCGTTTATGAAAGCTGATCTGAGTCAAGCCCGTTTTCTTAGCTAGCTGCCGAGAAGACTTGCTGCGTCAAGGTCTGTTCCCATTTTAGCTTCTCAAATGGGTGCTTTCAAGTCTGTCTTACAGAGCCGGTGGCAAGGCTAATATTTTTAATGTAATTATTTGCTTTAAGAATCTTTCAACAGATACTGTTATCTGAGTCCTCTCATCATGTCTATCTCATATCAAATTATTTTAGGACTTGCATTTACGTTTCTGTAGCACTTCCATTTTACTTTGAAATCATTAGAGTATGATGACAGCCATATGTCTTGATTTGGATGTAATGCTAGAAATTTAAAGGGTAGATAAAAGAGGAATACATTAAAACCTCACTAATTTAAGTATTTAAAACAGGCAACCTCAGTTTCACCTAAATTAACTATAATTTTCCTGTAGGAAACATTTTCTTCTGGGTCAGGCTAGAAGAAACATTTAATTACTTATTCCACATCTTAATTATCTGTCTCTCAGATAACATTCCTTTTTTACCTCAGCCAAATTCATCTTGAACTTCCAAGATAACTGTTGGTTCTTAGTAGTTTCAATTTCGACTCTATCCTTAATCTCATCCAAGTTAAGACAAAACCCATACTTCCCTGGAAGAAAGCTATTTGAAGTTGTTTGCTCAGTCTCAGAAAAAACTTGGCATTCTTAGGCAGAAATATTCTATCTATCATCATTACTATCAACAATTTTCAAGATTTAATCTTGGCAAAAATGTAAAGGACTTTTCTGGAGGAGGAATAGGTTGTTATTTACTTTTATACAGCTGGTTTAAGTTCTTGAGAATTACTGCAGGCATGCACTGTGGTGTGTTTGCATTGTGCATTCTTGCCTGCCTTCTGTCCTTTGCTTTGCACAGCAGCATAAGTGAGTATTTTTAGGGACAGACAGCTCGCAGTACATCCTCACCCTGACCTTGCTGCTGTTGAGAAAACTTCCAGTTTATTGACAGCAGCTAACGATTCGTTTGTCAGGGAAGAGGTTTCTAATCTGGGCAAGAGCTGTCACGTGTAAGGTAACTTTGTTCTCGGAGACAATTAGTATCGTGTTGCAGAACTTCCTGGCGTATAGGAATTGTTTTATTGATTCCATACAGATGGGGAACACAACTTAACTAGTATCCCATCTTTGATTGTCTGATGGCACAGCTGGAATCTTGCAAAAATTAATAATAAAACTAGCAACTTCCTTTTCTCTTATTCATGAAATTTTCAAGGTCCAGAAGCTTAGTAATTTCTGGCCAAAATCCAGTCAGCTACATAATGCTACTAATCCAGCTGTACAAGTAGCAGCGAAATGCATCTAATAATTTGTGTTTGAACCTCCTAGAGGTTTTGATGTTTTGTTCTCAATCAATTCTATTGACAATACCAGTAACAGTATCCCAATGCAACTCGGCAAAATGAATCCTCAAGTTAGCATAGATTTTGTCCACTGCATCTATTTCCTCACACTTTTATCCTCCCATGGATTTCTGCTGGATAAGTAGAATGACAAGGAATCTTGGGATTATTTTTCTTCCCATCCCTAGGCTTTTTTAGAGGTGGCATGAAGGAAAGACTCCATGAACAGCCTGCATCTCTCCATACTTGCAAGTGTGCAGCAATCTCAAGTTTTATTCTAAACTTAGTGAAAAGCTAATTGATTATAATGATAATGCTGGTATCTGAAAATGAAAATTCAAGGGGTGGATCTATGGCTAGAAGCTCATGCCCATTTTTGCAAGGCAGATAACACTTATTTCGCATTCACTAAGGGCATGAAATTCTAATGTAATACTAGGGTAAGATGTCATACCTGTGCTGAAGGCCAACACTGAGTTCACTGCAAGTACCTTTTAAATAGGAGAGCCACAACTAATGCAAGGCCATTTCCTGGATCCTCTGCAAAGGGTAAAATTTGTTCATAGTGTGAAGAAGGGTTGTTCTACATGTTTCAAATATTTAGCAATCCATGCCAGCATGCTTGTTAGCACGATTTTGACTCAGCTGGCTAACTAATTTTGTTCATGATAACCACGTTGGAAAGAACAGGGTGACAACCATTGATAAGAACGAGTATGAGGAAGAGAGAACATTTAAGGAGTATGAAAAAGCAGCGCCTACAATTCACAGAGAGGGAACAGAAATGAAAATAGATTTTCATATTCCCCATGTTTTCAAGTTCACAGCTCCTTGCTATCCCAGTTTTCACCATTATAAATATAATGAGAAATGGTGGAAGGTACAATGAACACAAAATTACCATGTTGCTAGCCTTCGTTCACTCAAGCTGTCAAATAGGCTGACACATTCTCCAGCACGAAATCTATCCTTCTGCTTAAGGTGAGCATATGCAAATTACTCAATTATGCAAATTGTTTCCTGAAATAATTTGCATAAATGCCAGACATGGAGGTGTGCAAAATGTGGTAGTTATATAAGACAACCAACCTCTAAACAGATTAATTTTTTTAAAAATATGTTTCTCATTTCTATGTCCTGTTCCGTAAGTTATTTAAGCATATGTTGGATTTTAAGTCTTGTAATTATAAAATTAATTCAGCTTTATTTAATTTCTTACTTTCACTGAAACTAAGCACTTGCTATTCCCTGTGTGAAGTTTCACTACAGAAGCAGGTCAAAACTCATTGGGGTCAGTGGGGCTCTGGGAAACAAGTGGCCTTTTCCTGCCCACTCTGTTCAGTCTCCACTTACACCCACTCATTCAGCACTCACTACTGCTGTTCAGTCAACAGATCCAAAAGAAACAAGCTAGCTGTTAAGATGAAGAGTCCACTCCATCTTTACATGTATGCATTTATCAATATAATGAATACCAGTATACTTAACTCATAGATGAATACACAATGATAAGTCAAACAATCTGAATGAGGTGTTCTTGAAATACTTACTGCTATTAATATTATCTTTATTTTTCCTGCTTTCAGAAAGCAAAAGAACACCAGCTAAACAGCTCAAACAGCTCAGGTTTTGTCTGGGTTTTATGTCTTTTTTTGAGGCAGGAATGAACTAGAAAGGGGAATTACTTCCCCCCCCCCGCCCCCAACAAAGAATTTCTGAAAAAAATAGCTTATTCTTTTTGGTCACTATAAGAAGTGTGTTGCCTTAGGATGCTACAAACCTCTGAGGCCAGATCCTGTCACCTTGGAGTATTTGTACCCAGTGATGTAAGTTGTAGAGCCTTTGTGTTAGATTTCCTTCATTAAAGTTTTGTGGTTTGTTTCATTTGGGAAAAAAGTGGCAGAGTAGATCAGAAATTAATTGCCCCATTAGAGTTAAGTGGAGAGGTGTGAAGAGCACCTGCTCACTTTCTGGTTAGTACAAGCCAATGCTTCAAGTCTCCCTGTTGACCAAGTAACTATAATTACTTCCTGAGTAACACACAGGCACAAAAATACTTTACAGGACAGAGACATCATAGTTTCAAAGAAGGGATTGATATGCTGAGCTTATATGTAATTTTAGTTTTTTAAAAGTTTGATAAATATTGATACATTAATATTAACCTTTTCTGAACTGAAGCTCTTGAAAGGTCCCTGTTCCCTATTGCTATGACTCAAAGGTGTTAGCAAGCAGGTATAGCATAGCTGCACATTATTAACCTACTACAAGCTACTGAATGCTCTCACAATGGTAGCTTTTCAGTTTCCAAATGTCCTTGAGCATCTACAACTACATCCAAACTGCTGTAGTAAGTAATGTGCAAGTGCTGTAAATATTTCAAGGTTTTTAAACATTGTCCCTAAATTCAAAAAATGAGAAAATGAATACTGTTTGGCACTACTCCAATGACATAAGTATGGCTTCAAGGGAGAAATTTGGATAATGGCTGAGTCAAAGATGGCAAGACAATGACAGAAAGCCTTGCTGCTGTTTAAAAGGTTTAAATAACTTTCTGCTAAAGCTATATAAAAAAATGAATTTGGACGGTGGAATTAAAACCTGCCTGATGTGATCCCATTAAGGTAGAAAACTTACAGGTAAGTTTGGGCTTGGTGCTGAGCATTTTTAGTCCACCTTTAAACAAGTGGAACTTCAGTAGTATTAGTTCTGATTTATGCTAGTATAAATGAGAGAAGAATCTACCCATATGTCTTCCTGCATGCCTGTAATAAATCCTGCAGGCTATTGGTGCTATATAAATAATATGTTAGGTTAAGGATAAATTGCCAGACAGAGGGTTACATATAAATATTGTCAGAAATGGGGTTTATAAGGTGATTTTTGTGGCATAGCTTACAAATAATGTCATCATGTGCAACTTTTTCAGAAAATATTTAGGAACAGGATGAAATAGCATAAAATCTATTTCTACTATGAAGGGAAAGGAATTTGGGATTCAAGTAAAATTTCTAAGCACTCTGTGACTGGATGCAGATTTATTTTCAAGTTGTGATTTCTGTATATATTTTATTATCTACCTTTTGTTCTTTTTCTTGTAATACTGGCTACAATGATATAAAAAAGACAACTATCCCTTGAAACCTTCAGTTAGGAACACTTCTATTAGAAAAATCAAAGATTCTTTGTAAATACTGGACAAAAATGCATCTAGATATCAATAATGTGTTGAGAGTTTGAGGTTTTCTGCTTTTGTCCCCTTCCACCACCCCCCTCCCTGCTTAATTTGGTGTTTAGCTGCAAGATGTCAGTGTCATTTGGAAAGCATTTAACTGTGAAGATAAAATCACTACTTTTCAATTTTTCTTAAGAGGCTGTAGTGAGTGGTTTTCATTTAGTAGTTTGCTAAACTACAAATTGACAAATATATGATGAACTTCAAGAATTGTTATCCAATTTATACCTCAGTTTTTATTAATATCCTAGACTCAAGTTTACCTGATGATTTTATTTATTATTTTTTTTAATGTGTGAATACATTTAAGCACTGTAATTTTCACAAATATTGCTTTTCCCTAGCAATCTCTCAAGTACAAGCATGGAAAAATAATATCTACTTTATTTTATCCACGTACACCATATTCACTAAAGTCCTACTGGGTGACATAAGGACCAGTGCACATACATGTGTCTGATTTAAGGTGTTTTTTTTTAAAGTGATTTCATATCCCATCAAGAATTGTAAATTCTTAAAAATTCAATCAAATCAGAGCAGTCTTAAAACATACTCCACTGTAGCAAATGGAAAATCATCACATGCCTGAGCTTATAGAACAGAATCTAATGTAGATGAAAATATTCAGCCATTAACGGAAGGAAAGTATACAAATGTATAAAGCCTTGAGGTTATCATAAAGAGGAAATTACTGCAGAAAACACAATATTTATGAAAGGATGCCAGAAAATAGAATAACAGTGCTGGCCGTTTTTTGAACATAGGCTTTAGTATATTTTGCCAAAGATTTGGGGGCAGGGGGGGAGCGTGGGGAAGGTGGGGATTTTTGGTGTTTTATTGATGTAGAGATCCTTGAGTTGGTTAAGAAGAAGAAATGAAACAGTGTTTTATGAGATAAGAGAAAAACTATATATTTGCTTCTCATGACCCAATAAGAAAACAAAAACCTATGTCTCCAGTCACTTTCTTTAGCTAAGGAAATTCTAGGACATACTTTATTGAATATCACATGCTGGGAGAAGTTTATAGTATGCCAGAGGAAAGCAGTGAATAACACACTAATCTTGGGAGAAATCCCAATACTTAAATCTGAGTAGATGAAGTTAATATAGAACTTTGCATTATTTAGATTTCATTTCAGCCCTAAGAGGCTTGCTTGTAGACAATCTAAGTGACCTATTAAGAAGAAAAAATGACTGTGTTAGCTGTCAGCTGGTCTATGTCTTCACATAGCTCTGAATTTAATGGGAAACATAGACTTTCAGTACTTCTAGAAAACTGAGTCAGTGATGTGTTTTCAGTCAGTCAACAAAAGACATTTTTAATTTTGGGGCTTCTCCCTAAGTTACCACGAAAGGCACTCTAGACCAATTCACAAGCCTTAGCCCTCAGACTTTCTAAATAACTAACATATGAAACTGATGAAGTCAGTAAGTTTGGTAATTAGTATTATTTTGTGACCAGCTGTAGATCTAAGCCTTCATGGATCACCCTTGGGCCACAATTTGTGAATAGAGTTATTGTCTCAAGAGTTCAATTATTTTTTATTTTCTTTATTATCTTAAAGTTTATCTTCATCCTTGTTATTATTATTTTTTTTAATGTATGACTGTTATGGTAGCTTTAGTTCTGTCATTTTTTAATGTTATGATTATTATTAATTGATTCCAGTTAAGATGAAATTTGTAATTAATTGGCTCACTTTACTGTCTGTACATTTTACTAATGCACTTACGTTTTGCTCCAAGCTTTCTGGCATAAGACACTATGTATTCTTGATGGTGTGCCTGCAAAATCTCCATTAAGGCTAGAATGATTTACATATGCACAGTAAAAGGCATGTACTCTGGTTACTTTTGATTCCATTCTGCTAAGTAAACTGATTCCCAGGAATCTGTAGCAGAGGTAGAATAAGTTCAAGATTTGTTCAGATTTCTTGGATGGTTATCATCATGAAGATTGTTCTTCCTTTGGGATGTAAACTATTTTAACACTACATTCAATACAGTTTTGTATTACTGTTTCTTTTTATAGCTATACCCTATCATTTTGCAGAAGTTCTCAATGACACATCTGTTAAAGGATGCAAAAGTCTTGTGGAATATTCATGTGGCTGATGGATTGGATCTCTGCTTTCATTCATTTTCTGAAGAGCCAAACTAAATGCCTGCTACATGAAAAGCCCACAGTTAAGTTTTGTGGTCTTTTGTCCTATCCAGGAAAAGTTAACATTGGTTCACGGTTTATCAGAATGAATAATGATGATTATTTAGCAAGAGCTGTCTTGATAGACTTTGGACCTTACTCAAGTTTAAGCAGAGCTGAAAATTTTGAAATTTGAAGTATTTATGTAAGGATCACATTCTACTCAGCTCAGATTGCTTGTGCTTTTATTCCTCCAGATTTTATTTTAAATTCATTCCTACATTTGGAGATTGAGCAAGCTCTATCTTGTTAATACATATTCTCTCGCTTGATGAGAGAGGCTGTGATCCTTCATAAGCTGCCAGCCCTGCCCCAAACCTGAAGGGATGGATATGGGTGCAATCAGCTAAGTGCTGTCTTTATGCTGCCTGGCATCAGCACAATCAGATGTGGTCATGGGATTGAAGGAAAGAAAAGTGCTGATTTCAGACTAGGAAGTGAAGAAAATTTGTATTGCTGTAGTGACCAGGGAAAAGGACAATTACTGGGAGCAACCCTGGAAAAAGCATAATAGCCTACAATAATCTGAGAGAGAAATCCCAAAGATAAGATTTACATGTGGTCAAACACAGAAGAAAATTACACGGTTCCTTTGGAGACTTCAGGAAGAGTTGAACTGGAACAATAATTTTATTATAATTTGTTTATGTGCTAACAGAATGTATAATTTTCTAGAAAACAAAGATTTTACCATGAAATATCTGTTTCTGTGATAGCTGCTTAACTGAGAAAGCAGAAACTGGCACCTTTTCAGATATCACTGAGGAGAAAAAGAGTGGTGATTTGATTCTGTGAAGATATTCTATCACTGTGTGATAGGTAGTCTTTTAAATGCAAGCAATCCATCAAATTAATTTTTCAAGTGATTATTGATCATAATGCAAGGAACGGGTATGATCTCAGTTCATCTTAGTTCTATGGTAAGTCTTAGACATCTGATTTCTTCTTCATCTAAACCCTTACTGAGTATATTCTGAGCGATGATATGTCTCTTTTTGTGGTATTCAAGATGGGGAGGATTTCCTCTGAATTTTGTTTGCTTTCTCCTTTATTTATTCCATTATTCCCTGCAGGCCCTACTAAGAAAAGGTGAAAGAGGCACAAATCTTGGTCTTCATTGTGGAGTTCTTCCACAATAAGGAAGAAATAAGGGAAAAAGGAAAGAAAAAAGGAAAATAATAAGGAAAGAAATAAGGAAAATAAGGATGAAGAGAAAGTATGTAATGTTCAGGGAATTGTATAGGAGACCTCCTTGATTCTTCAGAAATCTTGGATTTTATGGATTATAACTTTAATGTATCAAGCACAGAACCAATTAAAAATTTCAGAATTTAAAACAGAATCAGAAGTTAAAAGCAGTTTTCTACAGCATGAAGAGTAATAGTTTCCAAAGAAACTTAACTGTCTTGAAAGGTTGTTTACAGGGGCATGCCTTTTTTTTTTTTCCTTTCTTTCTTTTTTTTTCTGTGCACAGTGACTCCTTAATTTAGTCCTGTCAGTGTACTCCCATTTATATTCATTATGCAGAATCTTAACAATTCTTATTTTAGTATGCATCAGGTGGTTTCCTCAGTGATATTGAAATGTAATAAACAAAAGTGACTCACAAGGTCATTTGTTGCCACTCCTGTGTAAGTCAGCTGAGGTTTGTCCCAACTCCATATGAAAGAATTACATCAGCTACAAAGATGAACCATAGATTCTGAGGACAGTCCATGGTGTTGTATCCTAAGCCTCACAACAGGGATGAACAGAGTTTTCTCTCTGATAAACAGTTATGGTAGGTATCCAGTGTTACTGTTTATGCAAGTAAATATTTCCATTCCCATATGAAATACTTGTAGGAAAAACCAAAACCAAAACACTGGTTTTTTTTGTTGTTGTTGTTAAAAACCCCCAAGTTTTTTTTCATTTTCAAACTGATTTTTGAACTCATAATTTAAATGATGCAATGATACAGAAAATGTGGAAGTTGTTAGCAAATCATTACTAACAAGTTCTAATTCCTTGAATCTAAACCTGTTTATTAATTTATATTTATAACTATAAATGTTCACGTGTCTGTGCCCTTAAGAATCTTTCACAAAAAAGCAGAGGTAGCTGAAAGAAATTTCAATAAGAGAAATTTCCAGCAAGATAAACTAGATTTGTTTATTTCATGAGGAAAGTCCATTTGGAATAGCCCTACTTTATACATAAATCAACAGTAGACAGTACACAAAAGTAAAGGTGTATATCTTCAGAAAATACAAGGTCATGGAAAAAAATTAAGAAAAGCAGTTCTGCTTTTATACTGTCTTATCAAACTACATATGTGTGCGTTTGTGTTAGTATTCTGTGTCTCCCAGATAGGATACAAGTATAAGAAAGTGGAGGATCTTGAAATTTTAATTCATGACCTGAAATATAAATTAGTATAATGAAGACAGAATAGGATAATTCAAAAAGTTAATATTAATTGGAAGAGGAATGTTTTGCTCAGGAGGGAGAAGAAGGAGTAAAGAAATAGCTGCTGGTACAGACGCTGGGTCAGTGCTGGTATACATTTGTTCTCAGGTCCATCACAGAGGAGACTGAAAATATCTGCTAGTACTCTACATTGCCAACCTTAGGTATCAGATGGATGCTTTTCATGCACAAATGCAAAGTCATTCAGAGCACAGACTTCAACGTAAAGGTGAATCAAAACATCTGTTTGGAGCGAGATGCTGTAGGACTCAGGATGGAATTCCATGCCTAACTGGCCATTGAATTTAGCATTTTAAGTGCTATACAGAAGGATGTCTTGCTGCCCCTCCAAAAGGATGAGAACAGTCCACATGTCATATCTCCAGCCCCATATAGGTATCTCAAAAACCCTGACATGTCTAAAATAAGTCAGATATTACTTTGCTTGGAAAAATGGCTGATTAGCTCTTCGGAGAAGCTGCTCCAAGACAAAATAATAGTGAAGATGGTGATGATGATGATGATAATGTTTCTTTAAGGTAATTTCAGTTCCAAAAGTTTCAAATTCAACCAATTCAATTAAGAAGGAAAGATAGAAAGGAATAGTAAGAAATCAACTTGGCCAAAGCATAAATTATCTTCATTTACTTCATATAAAACAGTGGAGATTAGGAAGGATGAATTGAAATTCAGTATGAGTTTACATGAACAAAATCAAGAAAGTCAAGGCACACTGTTCAAGATGGTGTGAGCAAAGGATGTCAAGAATATGTAATAAAATATTGTCAGTGTACATTGCAGAGAGAGAAGAAATAAATACAGGATCATGCTTCTTCTGTCCAGAAAAGGAAAATTATTGGTTAATGATACTAAGAAAGCCAAGGTATTTAATACCATTTTGCATTAGTTTTCACCAAAACGGTCAACTGTGACCAGATGGTTGAAACAATTAGAAACACTGATGCAAGAATAAAACCTCAGCCTACAGTAGTTACAGAGCAGATTAGAGTATATTTATATGAATTAGATGTTTTCAGATCATCTGGAGTGATAAACTGGATGGCTAATGAGATCCTCGAGTCATTAGAAATTACCGTAGAGAACTCATGTAATATATACACAGACCTGCGAATGTCCAATAAAAAGGGAGAGCATTGAAATTATTTTATTTCTTTTACAACTTCACAATTCACTTCTTCCTCTCAGGTTGTTCTTCTCCATTCCTTCCTCCCAGATCATCATTTGCCCCTCTGCTGTGTGTATTGGGCGTTAGTGTGAATCTAAATGGATCTCAATTAAACAAAAGATGTAAAGGTTTAAGACATGATTGTTTCCAAGTGTACAGAGATGTGCTTGTGTCTCTACCCTCACCAGATTATAATCACAATTTAAAGAAGGAATATAGGCACAAAAGTTCCATCGACAATGGGGAAAGAACAGTGCATTCACATTTCAGTTGTTCTGTTCCCCAGGCTCGAGTCTCAATCTGAGCAGCCGGCTAATGAGTGGGAGCAGTAAAGCATGGTGACACGCCACCTCTGCACACTGCTACAGAAGGTTAGTCTGTGGGTGGGCAGAGAGTTGGGCACAATTTTGTCTTAAATTGCTGATGCCAGAGCTCATCTGCCAGAGACTGAAATGACTTCCCCCAAGGTGCAAAGCAATGTATTATCAGCTTTGGAAATGATTCATTTTTCTGAATTCTTTTAAATATGAATCTGGCTGTAAAGGAAGGCTGATTAGCCAGTTCCTCCCTGTACCAAGTTCAGTCTTTTGCCCACAGTTCAATACAGACAGGGAAGTGACTAACTTGTAATCTTTCTTTTACAGACAGCTGCTGGAGTATAATTGGTGAGAGAGAAAATGAACAGCCATCTATAATTTGTAAAGTCTTGAGGCTGGGGAAAAAAAAAAAA